>KN469467.1:23319-35955 GCA_000787095.1 Periophthalmodon schlosseri
CCGAGCCCCTCCTGCTCACCCCTCTTTTATTACCCCTCCATTGTTTCGGGGGAGAGCAGGACACAAAGCCTGAGAGCCAATCACCTCCTTAGATCGCCTTTCAACATCACCACATCTCCTGCGATCCATCAAATTCATAATTCACTCCGTTGTGAGGCCTTGGTCCTTCTTAGTAAAAACAGGTAATCAAGGTCAGTCACGCTACTCCCATAATCCATTTCCATTCAGGCCACGTGCTGCTGGCTTCACCCACATGGCAACAACACAACAATGTCCCTAACTGTGGCCTGTACCTAGTCATCTGCTTCACTGTGCATGTGCTGCTCTTGTTAAGCTACAGTAAAACAGCTGTGTCCAGGTGTATACGCTATGGGAATGCTGTCATTATCCCGTGACCGGAAACTTCAATGGAGCCTCTAAAAATGTGCAAAAATATGCACATAACACGAACAGTTACTTTGTCATTGACTTCTCTTATGTAATTCTGTGGTGCTTCAAATATGTATCCCAAGCTGTCATCCAGTCTGGAACTTCAACTATTCAAGAGTTTCAGCTTCCTGTTAATTGCAACATTTTGAGGACTTTTTCTCATTCAAAAGATGTAATATTTAGTTGTTGTTAAACACCATGGCAACGACCCTAATTTTTCATTATCCTGATACCCATGGCTACAGATACAGTCTAGTACCAGTGACGAGTACCTGCTTACAACAACATTTTAGCTTATTTTTCCCTGGGCTGCGGTGAATATTTTGGCCCAGTTTCACAATAACCCTGAAAATTTCTCATTTGTGTAGCAAAACTGTGTTACAGATTGATATAAAAAGCTAAAAGTGCTTCCTGGTAATGGCATTACAAGCTGACCCTTTTGACTGAAAATGAAATGAAAAACTCAATTATGTTTTAGTAGACAACTTCTGATATTACAGCTGAGAGGAAAACATTTTTAATACAGATGCTCTTTTTGACCCTCTACATCATGACGCTATTAAATCTTAAAATTACATTCTTCTCAAAACTTTTTCTTCATGTTTCTGACTGCTGCTTTGACATTCAGTGCATCTTGAACACAAGCCAGGACTCCGCCCCCACTCCTCCACAGAGCTGCCGGTGATGGGGAGTTGTGCTTCATAAGCATTTAGCAGTGGATGCTGCCCGCCTGCCGAGTGCAGTAAAGACTTCCAGACAGCCCGCGTGGCTATAATTAAGCAACAGTAAAACACACACCTACCCTGGGCTTGTGTGAGCGCTCCAGATCAAAGAGAGGTGGCTTTTTCATCTGCCACCTCCAACCTCTGCCTTAGCTACCGTTCCATGTCCCGCTGTGCTCTCTTTAGGCTGATCTCATTTTATTTATTACAAACTCAATATCAAAACAGATTACAACCACTTTCGTCAATTATTCTATCATTCCAAGTTTGAAAGAACTAGATAACGATCAAAAAGTTAAGATTGCCTCACAACTTTGAGCATCCCCCTATGAGTCTTCTGATAAATGAACAATGGCTTCTTTTTTTTTCTTAGACTGAAACATCTTTGAAGTCCTTTGAAGTCAAAAACACTGTCATTTTATAAAAAACAAACCCTATTTCAAAAAACATGATATTGTTTTTATCCATCTTTGCCTTCACACATTTTAAAGCACATTTCAATACCTTGTGGATGTCTAAAAGGGAAAAATATTTCTGAAATGAAAGTGTAGGCAGCGGAATAGGTCTTTTTCTCTCACTCATTAGAGCCAGAGCCTGACCTTCTCTTGGCGTCTTGAAAATGACATCCTGCCACAACAGTATTTAGAAAGCAAAATGCTCACATCCTGTGTGGCCCCCTCGTGTGCTTCAATCTCCTCCAAACAACAACTATAAATGTCTCTTGGCGCAGCTGAATCCTCCCTGATGATGAACTGCTTCCTCCTACTCCAATAAAAGGAAGTGACCAAGGCCTGAGCTGAAAGCACTGTCCCCCAAATCTGATGTGCAGGGTCTTTGTTTAGAAGTCACGCTTCAAACTATTGTTTTGTCATTGTCCTGAAAATTATTTTAGGAGTAAAGACACATCGACCTGAACAGCACTTGATTAATTGTCAGTATGTCTTCACTGTTACATATTTCCTTTCCAAACAATAGGTCTGAATGACGAACAGAACATTGGCCAATAGTCATCAAGCCAACAATGTACGGATGAACAATGGTTAATAGGTATGTTGTTTAAAGATGCACTATGTAACTTTTTTCTAGCGTAGAGTTTGCCCTCCGCTTGTCTCCATGGAGATGTTAGTGCTTTGCCTGGAATGCTGAGGTTGTGAGAAGAGCCCACCCGAGGTAATAAAAGCATGTTTAATTAAGAAAATAAAAATGTTATTGAATAAATGCAAGACAGATAAGTGCCATCCTGTGAACCATCTCTGGCAAAGCAGCAACATCTCCATGAAGAAAAAACAAGCGGCACCTTTGCAGTTCTGAAACAAAGGTCATTTTAAAATAATAAAATATCAAAAGTATAGGTTAAATACCACAGCATTTAGCTACCACAAAATGTAATTGCATAGCCAAAGTCACTACATATTTCCGCAGTAATTTGGCAGGTCTGTGCCCTGGATGTCCTTCCTGTCACAATCAGCCACAGACACACTGTGACTAAAGCACCGCTGGTGAAATCTCCTTGCAGAGACACAAATGCATTCTTGAAGAACGGTGTTTCATCTTTTAAAATGTCAAGCGGTAGAGTTCTGTTTTGTAAGGCCATGTTTTCCTTAATTAGAAGGCTCCCTGCATGTCACACAGTTTGAACAGAATTTATCATGTGAACTAGATTAAAACCAGTTGCGCCTTTCTGCACATCTCTCCATGTCTGGTAACTAGTTGGACTGAAAGAAAAATCCCAATCAAATCGAAATTGCAATTTGAATGGACATAATTAAAGGCTGGAATTTTTTGAAGTACCATAATTTCCACCACAAACACCATTCTGTGTGTAAAAACTGCGCTAGCCCTGTAGTTTAGATCTGTACAAACATGTTTTGAAATGTGATTCTGGTATTAGTTTGTCAGTTCAAATTTCACTCTTTTTGTCAACTCTTCTAGATGCGTTTAAAATGTGCACATTGAACAGAATCCTATGATTAAAACATAACACGCTCATCTAATCACAACCGCAATACTTGTCTGAAAAGAAAAAAAAAACCTTTTGATCCTTCGGTTAATGTACATCACCTTTACATCTCCCCACGTCTGTGATGTGTGGTAACTCTTGCTGAAACATGATAGAAGAAAGTGAAGTCTCGTGAATTGCCTTGGAGCTATTGACCGCACTTAACAGGGACCACACTGGTACAACCCTAACGCTGCTCACTGCTGGGTGCCACAGATGTGCCAGTCCCTGAGGCGGTCATTACCATCCCGTCTCCATGTGCCTCTTTACACAGGCCCAGACAGAACTGCTACACAGGTACTACAGCGCCATGGACAACTGGGTCAAATTTTTACAGAGCCAATTTAGGGAAAGCTGGAAGGCAAAATGTTTTTTTGGAAATGAAGTAAAAATTATAATCACAAAAACATGTCTCTGTTGGAAGTGAGTCATTTTAAAGCCATATTTTTTAGATATAATTTGCAAAAGCTTTACACAGTTTATTTAGTCATTTCCTTTTCCCAAGCATCTGTTTGCTGTAGCTGAATGATTCTTCCAAAGATCACATCCATCTGTTTTTCACAGTTACCATTTCAGTATAACTATTGGATCGCTAAATGCCCACTCCAACAAGCTAGGGATCCATCACAATGTAATATTAGATTTTTTTTTCCTGATCAAAACAAATAAAATGGCGTGCAGTACTGATTTCATGAACGTGTCAAATTTCCCGGAAACACAGGCTTTTACACAAACAGGAAAGGCTGTTTCCGTTAAAAAGACCTAAGTAATATCTAGATTTATACAGATATATTGGGACCCAAGACGATTAGACATGAATCTCAACCTCAATTAAGATTACCGTATTTTCCAGACTATAAGTCGCACTTTTTTTCATAGTTTGGCCGGGGGTGAGACTTATACTCAGATGCGATTTATATGTGAAATATATGTTATTTTCTTTATTATTATGCATTTTTTGGCTGGTGCGACTTATACTCCGGAAAATACTGTACATTAATTGCCCAGTCCAGACAAGCTATACATTCTTCACCCATTTATTACCTCTGTTAAAAAAAATCCAATAATGAACTTACATATATCGCAAAGGATGATTTTCAAATCAAGTCAGATGCTTCTCTTTTGCTTTGGCAACCCAACAGCACATTCTGAGTTTGCATTGGATTATATGTTAGACAGAAACAATTACAGCCCACACATGCATTAGTTTAATTCTTTCTAAGATGAATGTGAACTGGCTTTTGGAGGACATTTTGGCTCAGGTCAGTCCTTATTACTGCTGAAGTGTTTTATGAGGGGTAATGGGGAGGACCAGTGCGGACACTTTTGTAGCACACAATAGCGGCTAATGTTTTATGTTGGGAAGAAGTTTGGGTGAAGACATTACACTGGTCAGGTCCAATGAATGACCACTCACCCGTGACAAAAAGCTCTTCAAACTGTCAGCCTAAAGATATTTAAGTGACAAAGAGCTATAAAACTTCTGCTCGCTGACGTAAAACTTGGTCAGAGACAACATTTACAACAACTAAAAAGCATTTGTTGTAAGGTCACGGCACTTCAGATTCAAAGATTTGAGAAAAAAGAGGAATGTAAAGAAAACAGCACCATGCACTCACCAGTCCATCGCAGTTGTTAATGGCAACCGAGGCTCCGGGGACGTCGGTGATGTCGCCTACGAATGTGCAGTCAGTCTTCAGTAGTTCCCGTCGGAGTTCAGTTTGGTTCGCGCTGGGCTCCAAATCTGCTGTTAAGTTTCCAACATCCTCGTCTTCGTGCCACTCCACCACGGCCCCCGGAGCGACAAGGCGATGGTTAGGTCGCAGACGCAGGTGAAACTCTTTTCCAAAGGCAGAAATGTTGAAGAAAATGTTCTGTTCTGTTTGGGAGGTGTCCCTCTTATAGCGGTGTTTGTGCATGGAAGACAGCAGATGGGAGAGGTAGTGTCCATGAGAGTCTGTGCTAAACGGAGTTACAAGGCCGTATTCCCTCAGCCGCTTCTTCAGTTGGTCTGTGAAATGGCAAAAATATAGTGAGATAATGTGTAAGTAAACAGTAAATAATAGCTTTCAAGTGGACCTGTACCTGAAAAGTGCTAGTACAATATAATACATGCAATTAGGGTTGAGCAATAATGGCTTTTTTCCCTCTATTCCCCTCTATATTGAGTCAGAGTCAAATCCCACGCTTTTACCGACAGAGGATTGGCAATAGACTTATCAGTAAAAAAAAAACAAAAAAAAAAAAACTACATGCTGTTGACAATTAGACAGAACTGCATCTTCATTTCAATTCACATTTGATGAACTGACCGGCCCTTGTTAGAATCCCTAGACTTACAGCTAAACAAAAAATGTGTGGTTTAGTGGTGTGCCCATCAAATAAATGTGCTAGTGTTGATTTTTAGTAGATTTGAGCAGGAGCATTTCGGGTAAATTCTGCTCTTATCCCGTTCACTAATTGATACATTCATGAACAACCTGCCAGGCACTGCTGTAGTTGTTTACCTTTACTTTTGTTATTGTGGGTTACTATATAGAAAACATGCAGCAAATTTTTAAAAAGTGGTGGTAAGCTACTAAGCCACCGCTGCCCTGGGGCAGACTGACGGAAGCAAGGATGACAATTCGCGCTACCGGCCCCTCCAACCACCATCAATCACTCAGGCACAGCTCACATTCATACTAGACAATGCTGGTGTAGTGTCTCGCCTAAGGACACAACAACAGGAGTTGGTCAGAGCGGGAATCGATCTTCCGACTTTCAGGTTGGGGAATCACTGCTCTAACCACTGAGCGACTGTCGGCCCAACAGCGACTGCAGATAAGAGATAAGACTGCAGCTGGGATCTAGTTTTGCTAGTTACGTGAGGGAGTGCATCCCCGTCTCATCAATCAATGAACCACAATACTCAAGTCTGCTAATGCCGATAATCAAAGCACATGTTTCTTATTGACAAGTCAATGTGGCGATGGAGCTAAGCCGTTACTAGATAAACCCTGATTCTGTTTTGCACAAATTACAGTATAGATTCTGTCCTGTTAAATTGCTGCTCCTATAGTTTAATATGGTACTCGGGCTACTCTGAAGTCTATAGACATGCATTAGTTTGAGCTTTAGAGGATTATCTCTGCCTCTGTGTGTCAACAATGTGATTAGCTGATGATTGTCCAGCCTGTGCAGTGCATCACGCCTGCAGCCGACAGGAATAGATTTAAGTCCTTGTCTCACCGTGAAGGCAAACGTGTGATAAAATTAATGAATGAATGCTCCAAATGCGTTCTTTGTTTTCTGTATATTAAATCAATTACATACTGTTTATTTTGTTTTGGAATGAGATTAATGAGCGCTACCAAAGTGTACAGACCCTAAGGATATTTTTGTGTTTCTGAGAATTGCTTTCCATCCATCACAACTCATTTCTGGTGTAGGGTCTGGTACCTGCTTGTGTTCCATGTTCCTGTAATGACACCTGCAATCGAAGAGTCGCAGGAGAGATACGTTTTATGCCATACTGTGGACCATCCCAGGCAAAGCAATAACTTCTCCAGGGAGACAAGTGGGTGACCGACCCTGCACTAGAAAAGTTACAAAGTGCACCTTTAAACTAGAAATAGCAGACTGAAAGGACTAACAGCATTGGCAGTGTGAAGCCAGGTTCAGAGCTCCCAGAAGGGCATTCACAGGAGTCTGGCCTATAATACACCCGTGTGCACTTGAAAATCTCATCTCTATACCGTGACCCACAGTAAGTGCAGTAGAAAGTGGTCACAGCACGCTCCTTCTTCCTCGCTGCATGAACTACAGATCATCTGTGGTCAAACACAAATGTACAAGGAAATTCATGGGGCTTCAGCTATTTTCCGGAATTGCTTTTCTTTACATAATGTTTAAAATACCAGAGATGGTTAAAATGCATTGGTTACAAGGCTTTAACAGCATGTCATTTTCTTGTTGGTTTTCAAAAGTCAAACAGGTGTCAATAGTGAAATTACAAGTCAGAGGAAATGACATGGTTTTAAAATCACAGTGTGCATAAAGTGAACACGTGAGCTGAAATATGTGCTTTGGTAATGTTTCTGAGACAAGCCCTCTATTCAAGGAGCACCCGCGCTGAACAAGTGGGGACATTATTTATAAGGTAAATAAAAACAGCATGCAAAGGTCTGCTCATTTCTTCGACCATATCCTCTCACAATAAAAGGTTAGTCACAAAGTGTTCGAACTGGACGAAAAACTCATTTGCAATTTTATGAGAACAGGGGAACAAAGCCTAGGAATATCTGCAACACTACGTTGTCATTTGGCAATAATTTGACTATGGTTTAGATTTACATTTCAGAAAGTTTTGTTCTCCTTGTTTACTGAATTTTCAACAGTAAAGTATAATAAATAAGCAATGTTTTATTCTAACATCTAAAAATGTGATTACACAACTCCCTTCAGGTTAGTAGTAAAACACGGCTGTGGATGTCTAAAGTGAACGGATATTATTTTCCCTCATTATACTTTATCATGTTGAGCAGTGCACTGTATATACAGTATACAGAGCTTGTAGTCATTTCAAATCACACACACACACACACATATATATATATATACATATACATCAGCAGCTCTGGGTTCTAAATTATTGGTTTTGGCATCTAGATTTAAATATATACTATGTTAGAATCCAGTGGAGGGTCTGCAACCTGCATGTCTCCAAAGCTTATTGCTTTGAATATTCCTCAGTATGGAATTAAAGTGATCTATCTCCATGGAGAGAAACAGCTGACACAATTAGGTGTGGTCAGATCTGTGGAGAGGCCACCCCACTTGCATTGTATGTTTTGCTTTCTAATGTATTTTTGCAATAAAAACACCTGTAATTGAATAATAAATATAGTGAAGCAGTTGGCAGATCCCCCATCAGAAAAGTTACATAGTGCACTTTTAAATAAAATTCAGACTAGGGTTGCACCGATACAGCTCTGTCTGTTCCGATACCGATGTCGATACTTTGGCTTTAAGTATCTGCTGATACCTGATATTAACCAATATTAGGGCAGAGACTGAAAATATATAAATAAATACAAACATACTGGCCCAAAAATATTGGCAAAGCTTATTGGCAATCAGCAGCTCTGGGTTCTAAAATATTGGTATTGGCATCCCACATGAACAAATTTCTCGTTTATAAAGTCTTATCTAGTGATTACAGTCCAACTGTGAGATCACGGCTGATACACTTCACTTGATGCCATACAGAAAATCAGCCCTGAATTATGGTCATATTTTGTGCTATCTAGAATCTCTGCCGTGCTGTTAGTTTGTGGTTGATCATTTGTAAATAGAAATGTGCTTTGCTATTTACAAAATAAACCCAGAAAGGTGTCAAATGTGTCATCCTTGAAGTTGTGCAAAAAGAACTGTGCATATGCAGTGGGAGCTCAACTATGAGAGACTGTACAACACGTAAGAATGATGTAATTTTAGATAAGCATGTATTACCAAGGTCTACAGTAGCTCCCCACAGAGAGGAGAGAGGGAAAAGGTGCTGTGTGACAAATCATTAAAGCCAAAAGAAGAAGAAAAGGCCTGAGTGAGTAGCTTTAGTGTAAACGCAGGGCTTTGGGCGCCTAATCCTCAGGGGGCCCCATCCATGACTAATCTTAAAGAGCCATTCCGCGGCTCACTACAGAGACGAAGGTATCTCTGTGTTATGGTATATGATTTAACCTAAAAAAATTCTTTTGGTTATTTGTCTGAAGTAGGAATGCACCGGCGCCATTCCAAGATATCAGTCCAATCGATGTGCCATTTTGGTCTATAAACTAGTGTAATAAGACGATTTACTGGCCAATGTTGGTCCAAAATGTCTCATAATATACTTAAAGTCAAAGTATAGACATCGGTATCAGAAAAAGCTGGATCGGTGCAACCCTAGTCTGAATTTTATTTAAACGTGCACTATGTAACTTTTCTGATGGGGGATTTCCCAAATGCTTCACTATATATATTAGTCAATTACAGGTGTTTTTTATGGCAAAACATGCTTTCTAATGCTGCTTGTCTCCATGGAGATAGATAACTTTAATTGCATACTGTGGAATATACCTTTAATTCTAGAATAAACTAAACACATTTAAGTAAAGTTATGGTGGTCTCATATTTTAATAGTAAGAAGCAGTAGCACTGTAATGGAAGCAGCAGCAGCCTAGAAGTGGTAGCACACATAGGGAAAACTGACAGAAGCGCCAATCTGCACCGTTGGCCTTTCCAACCCACTCGCTCACACACCAGAGGCACTGGGAGGGAAGGTGAGTTAAGTGTCTTGCTGAAAGACACAAAAACAGAGCAAGTCACGCTATCAACCTTCAGGTAGGTGTGTGATAGCTCTCACCACTGAGCCATTAGCGATACAGTTCTTCTTTTACATGAGTATTACGAATAATTAAACAAAAGGGCATGCAGCAAAGACACCACCATTGGCAACAAGAGTGAGGTGTTAGCAGGTGCAAAGTGATATACAAACAGCTCTCAGAGAGTTGTGACCCATAAAAATGAACTCATGCACATGTGTAACAACAAACAAAAAGTTGATAATATACAGAAAGGCGTTAATGAAGACACAGAAATAGTGGTGGTAGTAGCTGAACTGCAGAGAGGAAAGGTGGGGTTCGTGGGAATAGATGTCAAAATAGTGGTGGATGTTCCTGAGCATAAAGCTGGTTGTACAGATTACCAAAACTTTGATGAAGTTCGCTTGTATATACTGCCTTTAGCTTTTTGCTTGAGAGTGGACTGAAGTTCAGCTTCTGATTCACAGAAGCAAGAAAGTTATTTTGTGTAGACAATAGAAATGCAGTTGTTTTTTCTTATATCTTCAGCTGAATGAGTTAAGTAAGAAAGAAACAACACTGGACAAAGACTGCTCTATCTGGGTGATTGCTGGATGTTCGAGAGCCAGCTGCACTCTCTGCCTCTTAACTGTGGTTAGACACTTTTTATACAAGAATTCCAAGAAATCTTTTATTTATAAACATGGAAGAGCAATCTATATGTTGTACACTATAAAAAGAGCAGGGGAAGATAAAATGTTTACTGTGGCCAAAGTGGCTACACTTGATAGAGCTATGATTGAGGGTGAAAGAATATATGTAATGATTGTAAAGAAGCAAGCACAATGGAAATGGTGGGCTTAAAAGATGTCTGACAGATAGCTACAGATGTGTTGGCAATTTCACTACCTGAAGAGGACATATGGGGGACTGGTTGGGTTGTCTCCACTTTCTGAGTCATGTGTAAAAGCCCATCAAACTGTAAACCATATAATAATGCACGCTCTCTCCACATTCTGCAACATGTGTCGTTTCATCATAATAGAGCCATTTTCATTTGTGAAACCCCAAGGACCACGGCTGAAATGAGATTTGGCCCTCAACAAAATGAACCCCGGTCTATTGTAGTTTTGGGAGAGATACATTAATCTCTAAGGGTTTGGGCAATCTACAGTGAACAATTGGGACTAGAAATACGTGAAGAGTCATTTCTTCTACTTTGCAGAGATGAAAATATTAGTGTTGTCAGGATACTAATATTTCAAACTCTTTTTTGATACTAAGGAAAAGCCTCCATACTGATTTTGATACGATGATAAATAATAACTTCTTTTGAAGGTGCACAATGTAACATTTAGATGCTGGTTGTTTCTATGGAGATAATTGCTTTGCCTGGAATGTTTCACAGTACGACAGTAAATTTATATTGCATCTATTCAACTGCTGTGGAACACTGCAGGTAAAGCAATAACATCCCGATGGAGACAAGCAAGTAGCAGACCCTCCATCAGAAAAGTTACGTAGTGTCTCTTTAATATTATCATGCCATCTTAAAGTTTTCATATAGATCAAGACCGTTCTAAAAGACTGTGTTTGTGTGTTTTTTGTGTATTTAGTTCTGATATTAGTTTTAGAATTGATTGGTATCTGTGTATTGCTACTTGTGACAGCACTATACCAGTAATGGTGCCTATTCTCAAAAGTGAATGGATTAATAATTCTATAATATAAAAGTTCAGTAAAATAAACATATTTAAATACACTAGTAACACAGTATAAAGACAGACTTCACACAGCGTTGTGCAGTGCTCTCTAAATACAGTCTATAGCCACAGCCAAGTCAATCCTCTGGATGTGGCAGGCTGATGCAGAGGCCTCCGAGGTGTCCATTGAATAATGTCGTGCGTAAAAGAGATGCTAGGTGGGGACTTGAGCTGCTCTCTTGTGTCTGCAGTACAATAGGGACCAGATGTGTGAGATTTAGCCAAGAGCCCGTCTTTCCTGTGGTACAAAGCTCTTGATGCACTTCACTCATGTAATAGAACTGTGTGTATGTGTGTTTGTGGAGGGGGAGAGAGCAAGGAGGAGAGACAGGGCCAGCGCGAACTCTCCTCCCACTTTGATCTGAGTGAGAACCCAAGCTGTCCTCTTTAGTTTCCAAACGCAAAGAGGAAAATCTCCAACAAGGCGCAGCATTGAATACGTGTAAAGAATAATTAAACAGGACTTACCCTCTCTATCTACTTCACCAGCCTGCAAAAGAGGAAGAAGAGGCGCGTTAAGCACGATGCATGCTTATTTGATAGCAGTAGTAACGTTATGCTATAGGCTATGAGACGACCCGGTGATGTGCAGCGCCTACTCATCTGGATACGCACAGGAGCTTACAAAATGTCTCTCTTCTCGCGTCTTATGTAACGAGCAGAAAAGGCTTCAGTCATACGTTTGCAGTGTCAACATGCATTTCGGAAACCTTCGCGGCACAAGCCAGGTTAAACGTGTCAAGTGAACGCAAACCCGGTGCCGCGTCGGCCCGTTATTCCCCTAATAATGTGTGTTCTGAAGGCATAAAGAAAAAGAGACTTGGAGAGACCCTTACCTTGGCAGCTGTAGTCAGACTAAATCCTAAAAGTAGAAACGCTAGTGACAGGATAGCCATCACGAGTTTTATTCTTAGAGGAAAACTGTATCCCAACGTCAAATAACGTTACAAAGTTAAAATCAAGAAAAAGTTCACCAACGAGAAGCGCTCTGTACGCAAGCGTGACCCGGTTCATTCAAAAAAAGTTTTCCAACTTCAAAGTGGATGTGCACTGTGCCCCTGTGTAGTCTCCAAACGCAGCGAGCCGCTCAAGGTATGATTCAGGAGGCAACCTGGCGTCACTTTGACACGCGGGGATTTTGGTTCATAGAGTTGCTACTTTGAGGTAAGTCAGTCAGTCCCAGTCATCCCCTCTCTGCCGCCGCCGGACAGAGCTGCAGTGTGGAGCTCGTGAAACCTGGCACTAGGCTGCCCTGTCTAATAAAGTGCAAGACCAGCCCTGCGTGACGTCACACTGGCCCTTTTCCGAAGTTTGCAGAAGTTGGTGGGACAGGAGGAGGAGAGGGGAGGAGGAGAGGGGACAGGAGAAGGGGAGGAGAGGAGAGGGGAAGGGGTTGGAGG
>KN469467.1:35971-59098 GCA_000787095.1 Periophthalmodon schlosseri
GGGAGGGGGGTGGGTGGGGGGGGGGGGGGACCCAGGCCCACCGGACGAGCAGCTCTCATTTCTTAACACCGCACTGTCCAGTTGGTTCCAGGGTGGCACTGCGTTGTCTCTTCTTTGTGCCATGGAAATTGCGAATAAGTCCGTTCTTGAATGACAGTCATAATTGCAACGTAAGGAGTAATGAGTAAAGGGGTGTTCTCTGTGTCTATTAGGGTGAGTGCCTGAAACTGAAGAAGGTGGACATGTTGAATGTGGTGGAACATAGAGAGACAGACTCATAGAAAACTGCAATAGCATATGATTTGCCGTTTAATTAATAACAACGCACATAGACTGCAGCAACAGGAATAGAAATATGCACTTAATTGTCGTTTCTCACCTGGAATACAAGCGCCACATATTTGACTACGCCATTCATGTCAGGGCGCAATTAGGACCTGGAAGGGCCCTTGAGTTGCCTTTACCTGCCTGCTTGGGTTCTCTGCGTATCTCCTGAGTAAAAAGTTATTTTCATCAGCATCTGCTTCTTGTGCACACTAATGGAAACATAAAATGGCTCTCTAGTTAGAACACGTTTAACTACAAAATAATGAAAAATGTAAGGCAGGTGATGTTTGCTAATGTGTTATTAATGCATCCTTATTGCCATAGGTCCCACAGTTACGTTCTAGTTAGCTTGGTAGGTTGATTTCAGTGATGGATACATGGTGATGATGTCTCCTCTTAGACTCTAGTAAAGAGGTGGGTGCATTTTAGATGGCTGTGGAGGCCTGACTTTGCCGCTACACTGGAGATGGGCACAGGAGCAGAAACAGGAGGATGGTTTATATGAGACTTGTGTATCTTTGCCCTATGCCAAGTCTCATTTCAGTTTACAGCTGCAGGTTGGGACTGCTTCCTTAGCGTTAACTGTCTGATTTACAATAATGCATACATCAGTTCAATTAATGCATTTGCTCTGCTTTCTAATGTCCAAGGTGTGCAACCTAGGCCACTTGTTTCTGATGTAGGCTTTATTCAACCTGCAAGCCAAGAATTGCATGATACAGTAATTTATTCAATGCTAAATCTCGCTTTGATTTAGTCTGTACAGCAAATCCTGAAAAAACGTGTAATGATTACTCCTGCGGTGGTTGTACTCTCCATACACTGAACGGATACAGCTGTGTCATAACTCTGCATTAATATTCATAAATATTCAATCATCTGAATTTGTTTTTCCATGAATGTTTTTTGAAAGCACAAAGTTTCCCACAGAGCTTAAGAGCACTGTGCAGTGAAACATGGAGTTATGGTGGCAGCAGTCACAATCACATTCACTGTTCTGTGCCTCATTACAGACAGTACAGTCGACTCCTTCCTCCTGTCTCTGCACCGCTCCGTCTCAATAAACGGCCATAAAGCGGGAGACTGCTGGGATATTTGCATATTAATGTATAGACAAACAAGTGCATTCACTGTGTGAATGATATCAAGAGCCTATATAATCTTATTGGAATCACAGTACATGAATGGGACAGAAAGGGTCCATAACACTCTAACACTAATAAAAGTAATTTCTACAAGGTAAAGGATAAAGTTGAAGATGAACAGTAGATGGTTGGATTTGCTCCAGGTGTTGGCAGAGTAAATAATAAGGTCTCTTTAAAAAAAACTTTTAATTAATTGTCTTATAAAATGGATTTGTTCTGCAGCACTTTTCTTGCCTGGTGTTCATTTGGCTTTGGAGATGCAGTGGGAAGATTCAATTAGGACACATCTATTACTTTTGGTTGGACAGGAAGATGTACGCTCTAATTACAAGTCATTATAAATCTTGAGTTCAGAACCACAGTACAAAAAATATGCTCTTCTTTGGTCCCCTCATTGTGGGAACATTTGTATTACATTATATTATTATATAACCAAAATTCAAAACAGTGTCATTAATTAGCTCAAGCCTTTTCTCACTTGCCGTCATAATTGTTAACACATTACTTGAGTAGATATACGGTGTTGTTGATGAGAAACATGATCTATCACCCTCTTATTGCGTTTAGGAAAGTGTCAGCTGTGCTATGAATTATTACATAAAACATTGCAGCGTAGGTTTGGTTCTTTGTTCCTGGTGCATTTCATACACGACCAGGGCTGTACTTTGACAGCAGGTCTTTTCAATATTTTTATACTGGTATATTAACAAGGTTTCATTGATGAACACCTGCACAGACCTGCACAGACCACAGAGTCGACTGTGGTCTCCAGGTAGTTTATGTTGCAGATGCCTTGGAGCGGTATGGACAGAGGAGGGCCGGTGTGGAGAGTCCAACATTGGAAGATTTGCACCAAATCCAAATTTGAACGAAATGGCGCAATCCCAAATTTGAACGAAATGGCGCACAATCCCAACCAGCAAAAAACACAAGCTATATTGCAGTAAAACCTCTCAAGACCTTCCAATATCTTGTTGACCTATGGACACTGATGTTAAGTGTATAGCCTTCACTGCACACAGACTTGTAAACAAAACAATGTGGCTGAAGGCCCACATTGATCCCCTGCCACTTAGATGGAGCACTGAGACACAGTGCCGCTGCTACACTTTGGCTGTGGAGGCGCATGGCCATACATCACCACTGTATTGGGCACAGCCAAAGAGATCTGTGTCGAGACATTTTGTTCACTCACATCTGTCCAGTATCAGGACGCTGTCTGCCAGTCTGCACAGAGCAGAGTTTCCAGGGCTTGTTAAACAGATCTGATAAGAGGCAGGGCACAGGGAGAACCGCTGTGCTGTGGGTGTCTATCTTTGTTTGTCAGTTTCCGCTGAACTCTAGGAAGACTGCGTGGAAAAACAGAAAGGAGGGTGAAGTTAAACAGAAATGGTAAAATCCTGAATGAACGAATGATTAACTCTTCTTCGAACTGTCGAAGGGGAATCCCAAGTCCCAGAGTCACTTTGTTATGACATGAGAAGTTCTGAAATTGCAAAATAATATTACAGACACTAGTTAAGGATTTGGAGTGACAAAGGTACAAGGACCATGGAGGTGTAGCAAGACTGATGGTTTCCTGGTTTGTTAGTATATTTACTTCCTGTTGGTCCCCGAGCAGCTGTAGACATGGAGCACCCTTCATCTCTCAGTACAACATCTGGACTTCCTCTGCCGCTCACATCCAGACAAATCTGCAACACACACAGCTAATTACAAACAGACCTGCAATGAAAAAGCACTTGGTTAGACAGCATGACATCATAAATGACTATTATATGTGCACATGGTGAGTAAGTATCCAGATCAATTAAATATTTCCTTTGATTGTGTTCCTTGTATTTATAACACAAGTTCTTTGTTACAGCTTTTTACTTGGACAATAAAGCCAACAGCAGGCTCAACAGTCTTTCTTCTACATCTGGGATATTTTTGTTATGTGGCAGTGTTTCCTTTCAAATGGCAAACATTTTGATAAAGAGGACAAAACAAATTATTACAATTATAGCATACTATTGTTTGAAATGTTCTACAGCCTGTGACTGAACTGCACAATGGGTCAGTCTTTTCTTGGTTAAGGGCAAAATTTCACAGTTAAAAAGAATGAAAGTGTCCTCTTGTGTGTGCTCAAGGATACATGGGAGTTTGCCCAACCAATTGACACTTGGTGGATCTGGAGAAGGCATTCGACTGTGTCCCCCGTGGTGTCCTTTGGGGGATGATCTGGGAATATGGAATCCAGGGCCCTTTGCTAAGGGCTGTCCGGTCCTTGGGTGGGTGGAAAGTCCCTGTCTCAAGTAGAGGAGTTCAAGTATCTCGGGGTCTTGTTCACAAGTGAGGGAAGGATGGAGCGTGAGATTGACAGGCAGATTGATACAGCGTCTGCAGTGATGCGGTCGCTGTATTGGACTGTTGTGGTAAAGAAGGAGCTGAGTCAAAAGGCAAAGCTCTCAATTTACCGGTCAATCTATGTTCCTACCCTCACCTATGGTCATGAACTCTGGGAAATGACTGAAAGGACAAGATCACATACAAGCGGTTGAAATGAGTTTCCTCCACAGTGTGGCTGGGGCTCCCTTAGAGACAGTTCCACGTCAAGAGGAGCCAGCTGAGGTGGCCCAGACATCTGTTCTGGATGCCTCCTGGACGCCTCCTGGGGAAGATGTTCCAGGCATGTCCCACTGGAACGAGGTCCTGGGGAAGACCCAGGACACGCTGGAGGGACTATGTCTCTCAGCTGGCCTGTGAATGCCTTGGGGTCCTGGAGGAGCTGGAGAAAATATCCAGGGTGAGGGAAGTCTGGGAGTCTGCTGCTCCCGCAACCCGGCCCTGGATAAGCGGAAGATGAATGGATGGAGCATACATGTCCATATACATGCATCAGGTATAGGGCATCTGAAAGGTCAACTCATGCTGAACTCACAAGCATTGGCAACTATTACTGTTACTAAAACTACTCAAAAAAACAAGAAAAGTGTATTTCTTTTTCATCTAGTGGGCTGTTCTGTTTCAAACAATGTCAAATATTTCAAAGAAAAAAAAAATGACACCACAAATAATTGTAATGATTTTGTCCAAACACCATTGTTCTAAAAGCCCTTGATTACAGCGTTCATGGCATTCATGGTCTCAAAAATGAGTAGATGTCTTTAAACAAACCATTTTAACTTGTATTTTTGGGCAGAGATGTGCTCCCCAGTGGAGGAGTGGCTCGGAAACTCCCCAGACTGCGCTGAATGGCTAACCTAATTACAAGACATAGGTATGTGCTTTCAAAGTTGTGTTTCTAAAACAACAACTATTGGGACAAAGAAGACTTCCCCCCCCTCCCGCATTATAAAAAGGGGAGAGTCCAGCCATTTGAGGGAAAGCATCTAAATTGTTTTCTTTTCTTTGACTGACGCATTGTCCCGATTCAAAAAGTCCCACTGCACAATGACTGATGACGTTCACTGGCACAGTTATGTCCCACTCACATTGTGCATTTAGCTGGAGAGCCAAGTGGTTCTCTATAGGGTCAGAGCTGCTTTTTGTCCCCCAGTGTCTCCACAACAGGAAAAATGTATAGGGCAATAAAATGTCCTGAAGACGGCATTCCAGCAGAGGAGGGAGCTGATTGGACATAATTTAGAACAAATGTTGTCTTATATGAATGGAGCCCATGGAGAATACATGCTGCAGTGGTCTGGTTATGTAAGAAAGGCTAATCAAATTTTTAAAATGCAAAAAGAAACCACTTTCCATGTCACCAAGTTTCCTTGTCACCATTTTCAAATATACAGAGGTGAAATAGGTGCCGCACATAAAACACTAAAAATAGGTCATCTTAGTCGTGCGATAACACCACTGAATACACAGTTTTGAAACCTTTAAAGTTGTGTGACGACAGGTTAGCTGTATTTTTCATTTGTCTTCTCAAACTTTGTCATGACTGTTGTACAACTATGATAAGTATTTTCCATTGTCCATCAAACGAAGTAATAATACATCATTTAAAAAAAAAAAACATAAAACCTCATGTCATGTCCACTTCAAACTCACAGGTTGTGGTTGGAACAGGCTGTGACTAAACTCTCTTGGAACCTTTTGTTGTCACTCGGTTTTGTAAAATTTAAAGCTTGTTTTCTTTTATTCATATTGCAGTGCCACATTAGCCTGCTAAATTCCAATTTAAGCTCACCAAGATGCCAAATATACACAATAATCATGGAGCAAAATGACATGGCAGTGTTCCATTATACTGTCTAATTACTATGGTAAATCAACAACTCCTTGTTGATGGCTTTGACCCCTCACAAAGTTTATTTCTTTCAAACGAAAATATAAAAAGAGCTTTTTTGAGTGGCTCTCTTGTTGAGTGAACTTGAACACATGGTGACCTCTGGATGGCACTGGGAAGTGAAACACAGTGAGTGAAAACAGACAGGACCCTTGTGTTCCATTACGAAAATCTGTCCCTCTCTCCAAAGAATTGTCCTCTTCAAAAATATGTCCCTTTCCCAGGAGATGTCGCCTCCGAGCTCCTCCCCAAACACTAGAGTCTGCAGTCTGTCTGCTCAAAACAAAGCTGCTGCACGGTCAGTAGTGTGTGCAACAGGGCATGGCAGTATGAATCATCCTCACCACACTTTTTTTTTTTTTTACATCAAGTCGGTGATGATACAATGATTAGAATCTTATTCATTTGAATAAAAATATGAAGAGTAGCATTTTACTTTATGACATAATAACAGGATGATGATAAAATGTAAATTACACGATAATAACCAAACTCTACCTTATTTCATGGTATGATTAAACCTGGAAATACATGTTTTCTGGGCAATTTTATGGGTTACAAAATGCATTTATGCCCCAGTTTCCCACTTGCCAGGCTATTTAAGAATAAAAATTAAGGTTTGAGATGTTAATAGTGCCAACTTCAAGGACTTACTTAGTTACAGAGGCTCTAATTCACCTAAGATCATTCCCAGTGAGTGGTGAAAGTTAGAACTGGAAAGCCATTATGTTTGAAAAGGGATTTGTTACAAAGCCATAAAATACAGTGTAATAAAAATGTGTTTAAGACTTTTTGTTCTGATTCTACCAGGCTGCCTGACATTATAACATTATTAATACCAGAGCTGGCCTATATGCACTGTTATTATCCACTATGAATGTAGTGTGTTTATGGTATTCAGAGGGGCAAATAGCAGGGAGAATAGGGCCCCTGAAAGAGATGGATGTGCTAACCACTCTGCCACACATTAGGTCTTTTACATTACTTTATGAAGACAAGGTGCAGACACAGCTACATCTACATGCACATCCAAAATCTCATGGTTTGTACAGATACATCTAAATAATCCGACTGAGCAGTTTAGCAGGGATATAGAGGAATGATTCGATGTTATCAGACCTCACAAAAATGTCCAGATGTGATTTTAACAATTTTCTCAGGTACCAATTGAAAGACTATTTCATTGAATAAAGGGTTTGAATTTGTCAAGACTTTTTTAGCGTGAAAATCATGAGAACATCCAAAAGCAAATAGAGCCAAAGTATACGGCAGCAAATCTGCTCTTGGTTTGCACCTTATTCACAGCTGTTGTGAAAATCCAGGAATTTGAACCTTTCTCATCTTCGCTATCTTTGTGATTTGTTCTTTTAATTCCAATAATCCCTGACATTATCTTTCTCTTTTTCACTGTTGTTTGCAAAAGACAACAGAGAGGTTTTAACAACGGCAGCCTTACAAAAGTGATAGAGATCGAGATATTTGTATGTGTGTCTTTTGTAGCTAATGAAATAAATTCTCCTTATTCTCCTCCACAGGGGAATGCAACCTCTGATGTCCCGCATTCCTGGATCTTCACCGCGGCTGTCCGGTTACTACGGAAACTGAGCTTCCAACTGTCTGCATTTCAACAGCTCTCCGCCTCTGCTTGATGGGAAAATATCTGGCCATAGATCTACAATAAAAATGTGTGTGATGTATTGTACAGTTTTAAAGTAATATTAGTACCCCTCATAAAATCTGCTCTAATAAAAGGGTAATGTTTGGACCACTGGAATTCTCCTCCCGTCAGTGCATTCGGATAAAACAGACAGGTCCATTTCTGCACTCAACACCCTTAAAGGTGCACTATGTAACCTTTCTGGTGGAGGGTCCATCACCTGCTTGTCTTCATGGATACGTTATTGCTTTAACTAGAATCTTCCACAATATGGCTTTAAACTATTCAATGTGTTTTTGAACAATAAAACCCCTTGTATTTTTTACCAGCAATGACCTGCACAATTGCCATAAAAACATCACTGACATTCCAAATAAATAGAAGCTGATCTAATAGGCAGACTCAGGGTGTACTCACACCTAAACTAAAAAAACTTCTGTAATTTTAGTTTGGTTTGCAAACTTTTGGTTTCACACCACCTCTCTAAAGTCTGGACTATCGAGCTTTCCCTGGAGCTGTCTCTTCTGTTAGCTTGACAATGCGAGTCTGCTTCATGCATGGGGCATAATAAAGTAAAGAAAAAGGTGCGGCAAAGTTTTTTTCTTTGTATTGGGAGGTAACTTTAACAATGATTAGTTAAAAGACAGATCAACTGAAAAAGTGATCACTCAGAAGCATTGCTAGGAGGGTGTAGAGTTTAACACAGTGGATTAAAACTTAGTTTTATTCACTTTGGGCTCCTTCTCTCATGTTCACACTACACAGGATCAGACCTTGGTCTGGACAGAAACCATCTCTTCTTTCTGTTTGGGAGCAGTTGTTTTGTGCGAACTATGGGCCATCGAAGTGTTCGTATATGGACCAGTCCGAAAGTCCTGACCAAATATTGCAAGTGTGAAAGCTCATATAGGAGGGCAAAAGCAGGTATGTAGATCCATAATATGATAAGAGGTTTAATGGGTCACCAACCATCACATTCTGCCTGATTATCTGCCCTGGCAAATATTTATTTTAAACATTAATGTCGGTAGAAAACCCTCAAGAGACTGAATGAAAAGCATCGGTGAATGTTTGAGCAGGCATTAAAGAAACACAAATGCTGAACAATGTTTATATTGCTACGAATATTTTAGAGAGACTCTTTTTATTTGAAAAAATTAAGGCAAAACAATATGAAAAGGCAAATTAACACGATGCTATTCCCTTGGCGTATCTGAGTTAGTAAAGGAGGCTGGATTTAAAAATAAATAAATAATGTTAATCGAGCTTGTTGTAAAATGCTTTTTATTTACTTTTTCATGTGTTTTCCGCTGCATCTCTGTTAACATTTGGGACATCTGCCAGTAACCAGCTCGAACCTGAGCTCTATAGGGATGTGGTAGTTCTGGTAGTCAGCCGCAGGGCAGCTGTGACTTCAGAGGGAAGGGGAGTGAATGCAAGACAGCCAACTGTAACACTGTGAGAAGTTTATCAATCTTGTAAAGCACCATATAAACCCAAACCAAATGTTTACTCTTATAAAGTTATAGATAGTGTCTCATCTGATTTCAGCTGCACTAACACAGACCAGCGGCATCTCATAATATTAGCTCCACTGCTGCAGGCTTTCCTATTTACCCCAGGTCTCTCTCTGCGTCTTCCCGCAAACCACTGAAACAATGGGGAGTAGTGAGCAGGCAGCCTGACTTTTAATGGCTCATCACTTTCACAGAGGTTTAGGGGAAACACTTGTAAACTGAGCATTAAAGCCCTCATACAGCGACGCAAGTAGGCCATGTTGTGCAGTCCGACACGTCACCTTGTAAACACATCAAAAAGACTGCCACACAAGCATCGATCCGCCTACCTACTGTACAACACCACCGCTCATTAAAACTCGTCCTGTTGTGTCACGAATTATTCCCAGGTTTAGGTGGGGGGGAGGGGGGGGGTTAGCTGCACACGTGGCACCAAACTAGTAGGATGCCTGTACGTTTGTGCGGATTAACCATTTTTCTCAGGTCAGATGTTTGAGGGTTGTACTATTCCCTGCCAAAGGACTGCAGATGTAAATTAGAGTAAGGGTAACTGGTACAATGCATTCATGGTCCCTTTTTAAACACATGAATACAAATAATTATCTAGAGAATATAATTTTGCCTCACTTGAAAGCTCCTAAACAAATAAATGCAATGTCCCGTGTTGTACTCTTAACAGTCAAAAGAACTTACTTGGTTTAGTGGGATAGATTTATTTTTACGTTTACATCAGTTAAATGGCAGCTTGTGGCAAAAAGTGCAGAACAAAAGCGCAAAAATACAGAAAGTAGCTGTGAGTTGTAAAACGAATAACCTGTCATCCACACAGAAAATTCCATCCAAAATGTAGGCAGAATTTATGCACAAGGGAAGCATTTTTCTGACAGTTTAAATCTTTAATGAACAAAATGAAAGTGTTTATGACATTTATGTTATTAGCCTATGTTATTGGCCTATTATTTGCCCCTTGTTTACAATATGGTTGATAACAGTTATGGAATTACCTCTATGCATGTCACATCTGCTGCCCAGGTGGTATATGTAAGCGCGTATAAGAAATATGCAATGAACATGACAATAAGGAGATCCACAGACACGGGTCTCCAGAAATAGTGAATATATTTGTTTAGTGCATTTTTACATCTCTAATGGTGAGGAAATTACATTTGATTCAATATGTTTTGACAGACTGCCCTTAGGTGAAGTAAACATTTAATTTTAGAATATTTTGGATTGCCTCATGCTCCCAGGCTTCTTTCTGAGTGCATTGTTAGAACCTCACTGAATCGCCGGTGTCAAGTTCTTATATATATTTCCATTACTTTTTTCTTCCTACTGAGTTTAACCTTTCAGAATCCACCTCGCCCAGAACTTTGCCAACTGCAGGCCCTGGGTGATTATGCATGAAACAGGAACTTTACATCTAATAATAGCTTCTTTTTTTTTTTTTACACATTCTGTAACTGCATAACATTGTGCAAATAAACATAAACATCCAAACTTCTAAGTTAAATTTCAGAAAAGAATCGTGACACTTTTAGGTTTCATGCATTCGTACAACTGAAAAATCCCTGGAAGTTTCAAGTTATTTTGGAAATTAGGGATCATTTTAGGTTCAACGCAAACCTCAAATCACTTACTCCTCACTGTCTCCTTTACTCCTAATAGGTTCATTGTTCCTTCTCTCATACGGTCACTCATCACATGCAAACTGAATTCCAGCTATAGCCTTCAGTCCCAGGACCGCTTCCTCCTGTCAGTTTCAGTTCCAGTTCAGAGTCCAGACTGAGATGGAGAAGTTCAGTTGCCTCTAAAGACTGGAATCAGCTGCAAAATCCATTGTGTGTTTGGCAGCTGGTCTCTCTAAACTCTTTAAAATCTATGTTGATAACTAATGTGCGTGTCAATTTTTGGCCTTTTACTTATTTCTATGGACACTTTGTGGAGTGGATCTTGGTGCAGGACAGGTTATTCCATAATCTGACAGCAACTACACAAAAAATCACATCATCTCAAATCTTCCTCCTGGAAAGACAAGGCAGATCTGATCTGGAGGCCTGAGGGAGCAAGTGGGGTTATAACAGACAGGCCAGACAATAGACAGGAAGACACTGAAGGGAAGCTGTAATACTGGAAATGTGCCCCTGCCTTTATGAACCAGTTAAACGATGTGCAGTGGTTATGGGCGTGTTCACATTTAGAACATTAAAGGGAATGGGAAAATCATAATCTACTTATTTTATGGTTCAATACTTTGTACCCTCAGAAAAGCAAGTCTCTAAACTCATTTTGGCTGTTGAAATAAAACACAGATTGACACTTCACAAGGTCCATGACAAGTCCTCTTACTATTTGTTTCAGTAGACTTGCTCATGTTAAATACTTCATCAAACATGATGAAAATATGCTCTTTGGATTCTTGTTTAGTACAAAATTTAAGCCAACCCAGTAAGGTAAAGTAAATAAGTGGTAAGGGTTTGCAAAAACATGATGAAATGTCGCTGTAGGCCTGTGCTTCAGAAATGCACAAAACGGATTTAGAGCGTGGAGCATGGAGGATTTCGCAAGATCTTGTTCTTTTGAAATAAGTTTGTTCAAAGGAATTTTAGGACACACACAGCTCTGGAACTTTGTGAGGAGCAGTTTAGAATAAAATATTATCCCCCAAAAGCCATGAAGCAGACACCGTGCTTTTGCTTTTTATTTTGTGACTGCCTAAATGATCCTCCCAAGTACAAGTATATTAAATATAGTTTATTTAATGTGATCTCAAAGCAACCTCTTGAAATCATGACCCACAGCCATGTCTTTCAGTGAAGTGTAGAAATGGGATTGTGACAGTGGCTTTGACAGTTGGATCCAGGGCCTTATATTATATTGTTCCCATACACAAAACTGAATTTACATTGTGTTATTATTACCAGGCAGAACATTAAGAACAAATGATTAGTTATAATGTAATTTTCATTAAATTGAACTTAATCAATGCCATTAGGTAGCACCCCTGCAGGTACATATGCAGGGGGCCAGTGAAAGGACATGTTTTTGTACGTTCTCCCCCTGAGCTTCTTGGCCAGGTCATGTTTGTGAATGAATTTTAAAAAAAAGTCCCATTCTGGCTATACATGTTATGCTATTGCTATGTTTGGGTCATGATCAGTCTGTAAAACATGAGTCAGGGACTTAAGTCCTACATTCCCCCAGTGGCTTCAACTAAATTCTGAAGCCATACAATGAAAGATTTCTGCTATTTGATACCTATGAACTCACTCATGGATTTACATTGTGTTAAGCATCTGACTTGACACTAAGAGCCTCTCAGGAGTATTGTGCTTTGTTGCCAGAGGCTCAGGTGGGAGTTACTGTTCTGTGTTTAAGAGTGGAGAGAACAGAGAGCCAGCAGCGGCGCACTGGATTTTAATGGCCATTCTAAAATCTCACTGATTTTCTGTGGCACTTGACGGAGCCGGCTCAGTGTATGACTGTATGTACCTGTTACACAAGCTGCCAGGAGACTGAACAAGCACATTAAGGCAAAGATGAAAGGTACCGAGCGCTGGGACACACGTGGAAATGGGACGACTTACTATAGCCATCCCGCACACTATTCCCTTTACAAAATAGTGCAGGAGAGAATTCTTCACACTTTTATTAAGACATTTAGTTATAACCTTGTATAACCAGGCTCTGCGTGTGTGTGTTTAATTATTTGAACACACAAAAGAGGCATATTGCAATATTAATGTGTTTGACTAATCCCTTACTTACACCTCTCCTTCCCCGGCATTTTAACAGACTCGGCTCTGACCTGAATTCATTGTTCCCGGCAGCTCTCTGTGACATTGGGACAAGTGGAAGTCCAGATTAATGAGCTCTGCAAGGAATACATCATCCCTATACATTTTTAACGGGTGGAAAAGTGAGGAGGAGATAAGCTGTTGTAGCGATGGGGCACCCGATCAAACCAGGCCTTACTGCCATATGTCATGAGGATAATAATCTGATCTAATAATCTGATTAAATTCAAAAACATAATTAAACAAGAGAGTAAACATAGAACCGGATTTGAAGACAACATCTTCTAGTTAATTTAATGGTTTTAGGAATATGTTTTGTGTATTTATTGTATGGTTTGGTGTGTTTTATTTATACAGGGACAGTGTAGAAAAAAGGAAAGATGTTTCACTGGACCACGCCACAACAATATATGCAATGAGGATATTTACTGATACGATGAAGTGGAGGTGGCTGGATAGAGACTCAGGATGTGGGGTCCGTCTCAGGTGGTCAGACCAGTCGAAACAGGATTTACCCCGTGTAAATGTATTAAGGCTGAAAGACAAACAAGAGAGATGGGGTGAGAGGGTGGCATCGAGATAACTGAGACAAACTGCGTTGATGGGACATGCCGATACAAACAGGGCTACAGGGTAATTAGAGGTGTGGTTGAGGTGAGCTGTGTTTTGCTGGAGAGAACTCCATATTCTATCAGGTTATAACAGAAAAGGCTAATTACCACTTCGCGGGATAAAACACATTAAAACAGGGAATAATAGTCACTGTGCTACTGCAAAACAATGTCTTATGTAACTATTGCTAAAAATAAGGGGTCATTGGGGGAGAAACGCTTGGGAACAAATGTATTTGGTAAAAGGGAAGTGTTTGTTGTTAAGTTATTTTCTCTGTCTCATCCTTCAACACCCCATGTTTCTAATGTCTTCCTGGTGGCTTATTTTGCATAAATTTTCTTTAAAGCACCATTTTGGTACTACCTGTACTTGCATCAGACTGCCCACTGGTGTAATCTCTGTGTCACAATCTTCAGCCCTACCTGTCAGCCTAAAATTTACTCTGTTTCAAAATACTACAATTTTCTTTTCAGAGCAGCATGCCCCAACACACCAACTCCACACACAGAGTCCAATGCATTTCTATACAGGGAGTAGCTTTCTCACACTGGTCCAAATGGATGGTTAGTTTAATGCCGTGTGATGTTTTCCCCTCTCTCTTCACACCCCTCACATGATCTGCATGAGCTCCACTGTCTGCAGACCCAGGAGGATTACAGGAATGCACGGCCTGGGTCTGCCTTCATGCCTGCTGAATATTTGGTTAGGAGGGTATGTGGTCAGACAGAATCAACTCCTGTCTACTTCTCAAAGTCACTTCTGAAACACAATTTTTCACTTTTTATTTGCAGTAACAGTTTTTAAATGATTCAGTGTCGCCATGTTTAACAGAAGGAATGTAGGTCAAGAAAACCAGAATTTACAGTAGATCAGTGTGTCCCGACACAAGGCACTGAGACCAAAGCACTGAGTGCCAAAGTGATGGATGATTATAGTTTCTCTGAAAAGCACAGGTGCTTGATCGGTTTCGATGATCAAACATTTTTGTGGATGTCCTCTTCAAAGTAATTCAGTTTACACAGGGTGCAATTAAAGAGCATTTATATTGTATATCTATTACTTGTTTTGTGCAGAGTGGGAACAAAAACATGATGTCAACAAACTCCTGGCTGTTGATTTGCTCCACTCTGTGGAGTGGCCTTAGATTTAGTTCTAGTTGATTCTCTGTTGGATAAGTCCTTGTTCATGAGTCGCCCCAAACGCCGCACCATGAGCCATGCGAGAGGCGATCGGCTAACACCAAAACTTATTTCCATGACAACAGTCTTCAAGCAATATCACACGCTCTCTTCTGTGGTGCTATGTTCATTCACCTGTGACTAAATATACCGTAAGGACAATGCTCACTGGAAGCAAAATCATTCTGTGCAGCCCAAACAGACCAAGGCTTATCTGCGCAGACAGAGGCAGGAGCATATTAAATTGATCCAGCTTGCCTTGTCAGATGAAGGTTGTAAACAGCTGCTCTGCAGCACCCATTCATACAAATATACTTAATCCAAGTGCTTTTTTGATCCAATTTGAAGCACTTTCACCGAGTCCGGCAGTCAAATAAGCCAGTGGTCCCCAACCTTTTTGTCCCAGTGACCCCCTAGTCGAGAAGCTGAGAAGTATTTTCTGGTAGTAATGATTATAAAAAGGCATTATAGAAGCAATTAACATACCGTAACTTAGTTAAAATTCACACAGTCTAGTTTGGACCTCTTTTGTAAGAACCCTTGGGGACTCCCACAGAATCTTTGACGAGGCAAATTTGGTTCCTGACCCAAAGGTTGGAAGAGGTATAGGAATAATTGCTATATGCCGACTAAGCAGATGCTCAGGGCCCTAAAGCCACCATAAAAACTCCCAAAAAATAAGAGTGTTTATTTTTGTTGCATTGCACATTAAGAAGATGTGTAGCATTAAAATAACAATAATAATTCTGACGGAGGAGCCCCACATCCCCCGTCCAGCAGCTGTTTCTCTCCTTGTTGGCTCTGCACTTCAGAATAACTTCACTCGCTCAGAAAGTGGTATTTATTTGCAGTGTTCATAGCCCACTAAATTCTCTGGCTATATTTTAAGACAAAACACCACTTACAGCCTCCAAAATTGTTGTTTTGTAGGTTTTAGAAAGAAAGATTCAAGGTGCCTGCAGAAACAAAAGGGTCACCGGGACTCAAGATGAAACTCGCTGTAAGTTTGTGATGACTGAAAACCATTAAAATATGGTTATATTTGCATATTGGCATATTTTTCTCCCTGGTTTTCCTCCTACAACTTCCTCTCACTGCTATGCTGTCATATCAAATTAACCCTATACAATCATAAATCCTGCCTTCAAAAATCCACACAAAAAATGTGTGCTCAGATGTATTTTGGATTTACAACGATTGTAAAAATGCAGTGGGTGCTCTGCATGGCACACTAAGCCAACAATGGATGATGATTCATGAGACAGGAACAGAATATGGGCAACGTTTTGGAAAATTGCAACACTTTTACCTTTGAAGCCAGTGCAAGAATAGTGCAGTAATAATCATAACTTCCACCATTTGCCAGAATAAAAAAACAGTTTTGCAGAGGGGAGAGATAACCTGTTCTACTTGGGAAACTTTTGACAGCTCTGATCTTTTTTCTCACTTGTGTTTGTCAAAATCCACATGTGCCTGATGGTGCAGTGCTTTCTCTGCAGCTCCTATATGTCAAACAGGCAGGAGGTCACATCAGGTGGAGAACAGTTTAATGCAGTGCAGTGGAGGCGTTGGATGTGGGTGGAGCTTAAGGCATTTTCATTTGACACTGTAATCAATGCAAAAAGGTACGGCACATTTTTGTTACCATTCTGCAAAAGCCTTTAGGACAGTGAATATAGGGGTGACAGGAGTCAGATACCACTTGGACACTAATAGTTCTGTGAAAGTGGAGGCTTTTAGCTGCATGAAGCCTTGAGCCATTAGCGCACACAATACAGAAACCACAGAATATGATGAGGATCAATTAAGCCCACCAAATGCCATTTTAATCTCTTTTTCTTTTTGCAGAATTTATTATTTAAATAGAGGCTTGGGCCAAATCCATTAACACAGTTCAATACGCTGTTGAATGTTAAATCTGTAAGGCAAAAGTTCAACAAAAACAAAATGTGTGTGGCATACACATTAGTGTAATACAAAAAGTACACAATAATAATTAGCTATTAATATTCCTACTTCACTAAAACACAATGCAAACAGTC
Source organism: Periophthalmodon schlosseri (assembly GCA_000787095.1). NCBI lineage: Eukaryota > Metazoa > Chordata > Actinopteri > Gobiiformes > Gobiidae > Periophthalmodon > Periophthalmodon schlosseri. The sequence continues at coordinate 52,526 of KN469467.1, forward strand.
ATTTGCCTCTGAGGAAATGATAAAACTTCTGTAGTGAGAACTTAAATCAGTTTGTATTTTCAAACATCTTTTGTGATTAATGTGGATTTAGAGCAGCTGATAAGGCATCAGACAAACTGCCACTGGTGCTGGTGGATCATCGGCATGCGGCGGTTATCAGAGAATCCTCTTTACTTTTGTGGCTCTCTGCCAGAGTTGTAGATTCATTCAAAAGTCTGTGATTATACTGAGCTCTTTGGTACATCTGAATGTTTCTTATTTAAGGCATAAATTAAAACATGTGTGTTTTTAACCATGGAAATTACTCAGAAAAAGAGTAGTATTTATTTATAAGAATAGTATTTATTTATTGCACAAGTTTGAGTAAGACTTGGGGAACAACTTTGGTATTGCAAAAATGTTGGTATTCAAAAAAAATATTTTTGCTTCAATACCACATTTGGATACCTGGTGAAGCCAGTGGGCAGTAAAGATCCAGAGAACACGTTTTAAGAGTATATCAGTAATAGTTCCACTTAATCACATAAAACTGATTTTAAATCATGACATGATTCCACCTCCCCCTCTTCCCCTTTTCAGATAAGAAAGGCTGACGAGAATATAAACCACAAAAGAAAGGGTAGTACAAAATAACACTGACGCTATGGACCAGGCGATGGTAAAGGCTCATTCCACCAAACAGCAATTTAATGTATTATTTTGTGTGTGTGTGTGTGTGTTCTGAAGACATCCAGACCCAAATCATTTTGTTTGTCTCACAAAATGAAAACATACACAGGTATTGTATATTTGATCATTTTAGATTTAGAGTCATCAAAGCTATCTCAACCTTACCCATGAAAAGACCATTTCACATCTGACTATGTTTTACAAAGTTGGATTCGTTAATTAGTGAATAATATGACACACAGCCTTATGCTTAATGAATGCTGAATATCATACACTTACATTAGACTGTGTTGTGTGGCTCTTTATTAACACACTGCGATGGGGGTGGGTCTTACATCAAAGGCCAGATGGTGCAGTGCAGAGAAAATGTTATCAGAAGGTTGGAGTGCAAAACCAACAAACTGCAAGCATCGGAGAGCTCTTTTTACTCCCCGGCCACCTGTTAATACGGACCCTTCTAATCCCAGGGCTCTTTCAGATGTTGAATTCCTTCAGAGCATATCAGGGTATCAAAGAGGTCACCCGAATGCTGTCTACATGCCACATATTCCAATGCTTCGTCTTTTGGCGCAAACCTCAAACTCTCACATGCAAAACAAGACACCTGAGTAAAGAAAACAGCCATGAAAAAAGGTTGGTTTGATAAGTACAACTTCTATGCTTTTTGAACACCTTATTATTGGTGTTTCACATTGCATAACTTAAAAATAATACAGCAATATGGGAAGTTTTAGAAAAAAAAAAACATATTTTTTTTCCTAAAACTTGCCAGTGATTTTAGTCTACAGAAAACATTTTTGTTGAAAAATGGCAAATAACATTTGTTCACACTTACTCGCTATGTTTACATGCAAGCCAGGAAAACACTGACGGATTTGACTTTGGTAGTTTAATGCACTTTGAGTTCTCTGTGCATCTAAACATAGTTGGGGTCAGATCTTTGTTCCCATGTTTGTTGGGTTGTGTTATGGTCAAGGTTAGGGTCTGGTATTGAGAATATGGTTGAGGTTAGGGCCAGGGTGAGGGTGGAAGTTACGGATTTGCTTTCAAAAATGTCTTTTAAACCAGAGAAGACAGAGCTGAAGGAACATAGAGCTGTGAGAACAGAGATACTCCCACTCTGTTTACATGCACACCAGGGAAAACTAATTTCTGGCCTAGTCCGATTTGAAGTGAATTTCTAAACAGCATGTAAACGCGGGGAACCCTCTCCCAGAAAAAAATAATGAACAAAACCTTTTGAAAATGGGCCGCTTGTCCACACAGCCTGGGGGCTGATAGCAGACAAATGCATAATTTGTGTGAAGGTTTGACAGTTTTTCAGTGAGTGGTTCCCCTCTAAAGCCCCTGTATGCTCTGACCTGCCCCGCTCAGCCTTCAACCTCAGTGGATTGTGGCCCCAAAAATGGCTAAGTGCTCTGCCAGCTTCAGTCCATACGTGTTTTTTGTGGTGTTTTTTGTGGTGTTTTTGTGCTGTGTTGCACTTCTAATTACAGTCAGTGTTCAACTGAATATTTTGGAATGACGTATGGGACAATACCAGGTCTATGCACAGATAAAGGCTGTTTTCACATTAGTTCTTTGTGGTGAGGCTGCATGTGCCCCTTTAATGTATTTTGTCCATAAAATGATCTTGATGCCTTCATTTCTTCACTCACACGTGCTGTATGTGGTTATTTGTTTTAATATGTTTGAAGTTTTTTAGTTAAATGTGCTAAACTGCCCCTTGTGTCATGTACTGAAAGCCTTTCCGTGTGTATGAATGATGCTACATTTGGGATCTTCAAACAGATATAAACATTTCCGGTGGTTACTCTGTAATCAAAGAATGATGAAAAGAAGAGAGACAGAGTTGGCTATTGTTCTGCTGTTGGAGTGGTGCTGCCAGCAAAGAGGGCTGTGGATGAGAGTGAGAAGAGAGCAAAACAATCACCTGCTCAAGCAATTACCAATAACGCCTGTAATACGTATGTTTTGGAAAAGTAACAAAAGCAATTTTCAAATATTTAATATGACAGAGCAATTTGCAAAAACCAGATAGACAGGGGACATGACAGTGTTGTTTTCTCAACCGTAAAATTACTTCACACAAAACAGACAATAATCTGAAAGTTTGCCAAGAGCTAAACAATAATGGGCTCCTCAGCCAGGAGGAAATCCATTTCATTTGCTCTCTCATACCAATGAAGTCATGATAATGGCAAAGCGTGGCAAGCCAGACTGCAAGAGTGATCTCACACTCTGCTCTCTCAAGTCAGCTACTGCTGTTTATGCGCTGGGATCAAAAAGAATAGGGCGTGTATTCTAAAACACTTTATAATTCTGTTATAACTGTTTTTCAGAGGGCCAAAGTTATTCCTTTCCTAAAACATTCCCCCAAGCTCACCCATTCATGGTGCTCACCCTCGATTGCACCCTGGTATAGCAACTGAACTCAGAGAAACTGAAACCACGCCAACTCAATCAAATATCAAAATACTGATGATAGATACACAAACATTTGACTTGATGCTTTATGACACTGCACTACATCATTAATTTAGCTGGGGAAATATTTTGGTTTAATAATTTCTAGCATCTCACATTAATCAGCATTTGAACGGATTTGAACAGGAATCTGAACGGTCAGATCTTACCAAGAGATGGCTAGTTTTTCTTGGGTTAGACACCTTTTGAAGTACTTTTAGTCCCTGTTGCGTTCCCTCAGGTCTTTAACATTTCATTAGTTTTTATCTGTAGACTATCCGCTGCATACAAATTGGAAGCACTTGGGAAGCAGAAACTGCATTCAACTCCTGAAATAAAAAAAATGATTTGCTTATCCTTTTTTCTGGCTTGTTGGCTCAATCCAATAAAGACCAAGATTTACAGGTGCACTGGCTACAGTTTCTAATGTAGGATCCGCCACATCCTTGTTGCCATGGAGATGTTATTCCTTTGCCTAGAATATTCCACAGTAAGGTATGGTACTGTATTTTGTATTTTGTTCGAAACGACATTTGGGTTCTGGGGACTTCCTTGTATCAACATAAATTACATGCGGCAAAACGAACTACTTTCTAGGGAGACATTTTGATTTGCATTTTCTCCGAATTTGAAACAATTTCGCTCGTGATTTGATGAAAACGAATTGTGGCACCTCTGAATGCCGTAGCTGCCTGTCATTCTATGTAAATTAATGTCAGATTCAATATACAAAACCCCTGTGTCACTTATTTCAACGTTTGATATAGTTTGGTCTCCTACCCTGAAGCAAAACCAGAGTCGATGTCCCTTATGTGGATATCATCATCCTCTCCCCCCCTTAGGGCAAATGTCACACCTTTCAGATATGATTATCCATCCAACTCCTCCGCACTGTGGTTTCATCCTGACTTGTTGATGGAGAGGATGTGGGCAGCCCTGTCACTCGCACACACCTGATAGTTGGCACATGTTGGCGTGTGAAACTGGATTAACGCGACTGCACCCTTGGCGGCAGTATAGGTGTCCTCTTCTTTTCTTCACATCAATCACTTCCCAGAGGTAGGGAAATCCAATGGAGGCTTCTTTGTTTCCTAAAGACGTTATCTCACTTCATTCAGCAGTGCAAGTCCATGTAGATAAAAGGGCTGCTACCTCCGACCCGTTGTTGTATGGTGGGTCTGTTGCTCTTGTCGACAAAAAACAAGTGATTACAAAAAAAAATCCAAGCGATACTTTTACTGAGGGTTTTTCTCAAGCTCTCACAGACTTGTCAAATGCAGATGTCGTAACGTCACAAGGCTTTAGAAAGTTACAGAGAGAATGTAAAATATGTTCAGTGTTGATATTTCAAAAGTACAGAAAAAAACGATTGTGTGAATGTGAGATAAAGAGAGACTACGTGAAGAACAAGATTTTGACATTGCTGAAGCAGCCCCATACGCTAGAGCACCATGCATTTGGACTCCATCTTAAGTAATAAACTGTATTTCATCTTTTGGATAAGGCAATGCTATAGGAACCACCTGCCTTCATTCTCCATATCTGCTGGGTCATGATCGACTTCTGGTAAAGCGAGATAGACCCTCCAGTGTTTGTAAACAGAACACATTCCAAAGACTGGTACAGTTCTTTGCGTTGGCTGCATGTTCAGGGGGAGGGTTAGCGTTAGCCACCAAACACTGCAAACTCTGAAAAAACAGGCCTAACTGAACAAACCTCTCAACCTCGCTGTTTTTGCTGTTGAGTCTGATGTTATTAGTGAGTCAGTAATAAAAGAATATAATAGTTCTGGCTCTTGCTTGCTGGTTGGCGGTGGTCTTTCGCCAAGGATTACATTTGTGTTCATTTCCGCTTCCATTTGTTGTGTTCATTTCCTCTTGGAGTGTTAGCAGTGGGTTGAGCAGTGCGCGCCTGGTAACACGGTAGAGCACGATCAGGGTGCAAAGACACATGTTTGTTGGCAAATGTGGACTTACGATTTTGGAGGACAGATGACAGTCTTTCACGACAGGTGCGGTCTGACTGAGAGCAGGCCAGGACTTTCATTAGGCGTGTGTTGTGTAATATAATTATCATACATACTATTGTAATGAGCCAAAGCACTAGGCTATATCTGTTCTCTGGGGGTGCCATTAGTCAGGGGGCTCCAGGCATTTACCGGTACCTGCCTTGACTTTCACATATCCAGTCCACTTCAGGTGTTTTCACTGAGGGCCATGCTGGAGAATGTTCTGGACAACGGTCGTGGGTAACTGAGGTGGGATCTTTTTTGCCGCTCTCACGGTGACCTCATCGTTAAGCTTCAACAATTGGACAGATTTTCTTACATTAGTGTTTTGTGCAGTTGGAACCAATAAGCTTTTACTTTGTTGATTGAATTGACCTTTATTTCACTGTGATCTTTATCTTCCAAATCATTGGAAATTTCCAAGTTGACATTAAAGGGAACATTGCCTACTGTGCACAAGGTCCTTCTGTAAAAAACATTCACATTCTTTCTGATGACGTTGTTGAGTTTTACTTGTTACGTATCGATGAGACTGAAAAACTTTGCGATGACGTGTTGCTCTGAAGTTTATGATTGTGTGTTTCCTTTGACAACAACGGCAGGTGTGTGCAGGTGCACTTTGAACAATGCCGTATGAGAATTTATTGTTTGCACTTTAAAGGCCAGTGGATCTCCTGTGAGTTTGTTCTGTTCTAGCTCTGAGCTGATTCATAATGTTGGATCCTGCACAAACTCTGCTGTACTCTGCACTAGACTTTGGAACCTGGCAGCGAAACCACAACATCTAACACATTCGTACCTCTATGCAAAGTTGACAAGTAGCACTATTTAAACAGTTGGACAGTCATATATAGCATTGTGTCGTGAACCTACTCAGCACAGATGGAAGAGCTACTACAACTTTGTAAAATATATATTCAAAATAGTTAATATAAAAAACATATTAACGTATAACTAATAGAGCTAGAGTGTATATGCTGAAATAACCCCAAAAAAGCTAGTTCAGGTGTTTAAGATAACATCTGCCACAAAGACGCAGATAAGCTGCTCTAAAAAGTGCCCTATATTTTAAAAGAAATGAACACAATGTGGCATGGCATAAAAACAACCCCTTCAGTCTGTCAGATTGTGTTAGGGTCAAACTACAAAATTAACACTCTTACTGCGAAAGCTATTTGATAAAGTCGACCTGATGTTGGAAATAGTGTTGTATTAAAGAGCGAGGGGAGAAGTCGTGTAAGCGCGAGGCAGCAGCTTCAGCCTTTTCTCACATGGGGCTCTATGTGTAAACTACTTGTGTCTGAAATAATTACCCTACAGACGAGTGGAGTTTGTGACTAATGTGAACACGCCAACATCATGACAGAACAATTCATTTGCCATGATTAGACACAAAAGCCACAATCAGAGACTTAATACACCAGAGCAGG
>JACM01041940.1:0-16598 GCA_000787095.1 Periophthalmodon schlosseri
AAATAAATAAATAAACACAAATAAATAAATACATAAAACATATATAAACAAACAAATAAATAAATAAACACAAACAAACAAATAAATAAATACATACATACATATATAAATAAATATATAAATAAACAAACAAACAAAAAAACAACAAATAAACAGTGTGTTGTCAAAGTGAGTTGTGTTAGGACAGGCAGGGAGCCGCACATAAGGCCCACGTTATCCTCCCCGTCCTTAGCTCCGTCCCCTGGGATGGAGCGGGGGGCGAGGGTCAGTTGAAAAGGGGAGTGTCTGGACTCCTGAGGGCCCTTGGGTGCTCGTGAGAATGTTTTCGGGTCTGTGGATGGGACGTCCCGAGATCAGTGCCCCTCTACGCTTTATTTACTGCCCGAAGCAGCAGTGCAGATGGCCAAGTGTCAAGTGTGGAGAAGCACATGAGCAGAAAACTGTCTGCGTTTGCGGAGGTGTGAATGGACGTTTATGGGAGGGCACTTAAGAGAGAGCCCAGAAACAGAACTTTGCACCTCTGTTTTAATTATTTTTGCTTTCACGCAGGCCTATTGACCTTATTCTGCCCCGCCCACTTTTTAATAAATGCAACTAACCCGCGTTTTCTTTGTAGTTGCACTTCCGGTTAAGTGGAAATCCCGTTCCTTTCAATGGAGAATTTGGGAAAAGTTTCGGCGCTAAAATATTGTATAAAGTCGGTTGGTTTGTGCCAAATGTTCAAATGTTCAATGTTCAATGTGCAACAACAAGTCAACACTGCACCAATTCTCTGAAGGCTTTAAAATGGCTCTGTGGTGGAATAAGGTGAATAGGTTTGCGATATGCAGTTTGCTTCGGTTCACCGTAGGGTTGTCCAAAATATCAAAAATCACATACTTATTGATGAAGTTTAAGTTGAAAGTCGCATTTTTTTCAGCCTCTTCTCTGAAAGTAACTGTGGGCTGTTACCACTGGGAGTCACAGCCAGCGTCCGGCGAAGTCCTTTTTCAGATTCTAAAACAAATATCCGTGCTTGTAGCTCATTAATTTCTTCTTCCGACAGCGTTCGCAGAAAGAATTCCCTTGGTTTCCTCCCCTGGACATGTCGCTGGCTCGTCAGATAACTTGTTAAAAAATAAAAAAATGGTTTAAAGGTCTTGGTTTGCTTAAAAGAAAATTATAACTAGACAGATTCTCCAGCACTGGAAGAGGTCAAATTATTAAAAAGTAAGGAAGGAAGGAGCAGGAGCAAACAAGGAAAGAGTCTAACCCTAACCCTGCCTGGACGACTGAGGGATTACACAGGTATAAGGCCACATGGGAATATCATAGAAAGTACCATTTAATGTTGAAAATCACATTCAATTGTCTAAATAAAGAGTGTTTTTTTTTTTTTCTATTATCATTGTGGTATCGAGTTTATTCCTCAGACTCGAAGTTTGAAATGTTTGTACTGTGACAACACCAATTGACCTGCCTCATAACTGCCAAAGTCATTTTTGGCTAAATGGAGTTTTCTGTCTCATTACACTCTCCAGACCCTGCTGCACCTGCTGTCATTGGCTCTGCCCTCGGCCAATCACAAAGATTTGTGCAGCCAGAAAAACACAGCCCCAGTCATCTTGTTGACATGTGGTTTATTTTTGTGTTTTCCAAAAAACCTGGAACAATGACGCAGGGAATTATGCCATGAGCGAATTTATACTTGAACTGAAAGTGAAAAAAACAAAACAAAGTAAAAGACAAGACAAGGCAAGTTTATTTGTACAGCACAAAGTAATTCAAAGAGCTTTACAGAATAAGAAAGACATTAAAATCACAATACAACAAATCAAAACATAAATAATCATCATAAAATGAACATTAAAAGAGGTAGAATAAAACCCTTTCAGTCACAGCAGCTAAACAGAACTGAGCCTGGATTTAAACATCGTCAAAGTCGAGGCCTGTCTCACATCTTCAGGAAGAATGTTCCAGGTTTGAGCTGCAGAAACTGAAACACTGATTCACCAGGTTTAGTCCTGGTTTAGTCCATGTTTAGTCCTGGTTTATTCTTGGTTTAGTCCTGATTTATTCCATCTTTAGTCCTGGTTTAGACCTGGTTTAGTCCTGGTTTAGTCCATGTTTAGTTCATGTTTAATCCTGGCTTAGTCCTGGTTTAGTCCTGGTTTAGTCCTGGTTTACTCCATGTTTATTCCATTTTTAGACGATGTTTAGTCCTGGTTTAATCCTGGTTTAGTCCTGGTTTAATCCATGTTTAATCCTGGTTTAGTCCTGGTTTAGTCCTGGTTTATTCCATGTTTAGTCCTGGTTTAGTCCTGGTTTAGTCCTGGTTTAGTCCTGGTTTATTTTAAACATTCAAAATTGTCAATTCTTGGTGTTATTTCACAGTACCATATGTAGTAAGTGTAATCATCAAATCGAGGTCTTTATAAAACCATTTCAAACCATGTCCTGACGTCTCGGCTGGTTTTTAGTCCAGGCTTTAAAACCGTATTGACACAGGCCAGAATTAAATTAATAAAAACAGGCCAATTTGTCGCCCCAGCAGAAGTCAGCCCTGGGCAAACCCCGCCCCTTTTATTGATCTACAAAACACCTACAAAGGCTCCCCTCTGGCCAGGCCCCGCCCACATTCATTATTTTATTAAAAAGGGTGGAGCGGGACATACTGACGGAGCAAAATGGACGGAGACGTGAGCACTGCTGCTGTTAGCTGGATGAAGAGTCAACCAACAGTGTATTTACTCCACGTAAAGAACGTCAGAGGAACCTTCAGCGACACACGACAACAGAGAACAGCCACAAACGTATTTAACATGGAACATATTTAAGTACTTTTTATTTATTATTTTATTCAAAACAAACCAAGTGACTAGAAATATGTAGTGTCCTAGTTTAGTCCTGGTTTAGTTCTGGTTTAGTCCTTGTTTATTCCTGGTTTAGTCCTGGTTTAGTCCTGGTTTAGTCCATGTTTATTCCATGTTTAGTCCTGGTTTAGTCCACGTTTATTCCATGTTTATTCCTGGTTTAGTCCTGGTTTAGTCCAGTTTCCATATATGGAATTTTTATAAGAAATATCCAAAAGAAAAACTCTGAATGGTTGAATCTGATCGTCTTTATTAGAGATGTGTCGAGCTTTTTCAGTTCTGATTCTGATTCTGGAACTACAGCTTTAAGGATCTGCCGATCCCCGATATCAACCGACACCAGAGCAGAGACTGAAAACAGCATTTATGTCCTTAAAACAAAAATAAAATAAGACGAAACTGATCCTAATGTGTCATGTAGCTGTAAATTATCTCTCAACTAACCACAGAACAGCTTTGTGTAAATAAAAGTTCAAACATTATGAGACTTTCTGGGCCAGTTATGAACAGTAAACAGTTTTATTACATCAAATGATATGTCCAACCAGGATATCGACTGAACCGATATTTGGGAGCCGATATCCGATCCAGCAAATCTTTCAGTATCAGCGCTGATATCTGGATCCAGTATCAGATCGGTGCCTCCCTAATCTTTATTAGTATTGACCCTAAAACTTGAAAATGACAAAAATCTACCTTTTAAAAATATTAATTTTAGCTTCCACCCCATTTGTGCAAAATCTTATGCTACTATTGAGAGCCAGAGGTTCAAAACAAACCAAGGAAACGGAAACATATTTGACAATTATAAATGATTATGTTATTCTAATTTCTTTTTTTTTTTTTTTTATAATCTGTAACCACAGTCTGTATAAGGAAGTGGACTGAGTGAGTGTGACGTCACCCACAGCGTTCGGCTCCAGTCAAATGAAGCTCATCAAGGCCAGAGCAGTTATAGCGGCGAATTTGGAGCCGAGTTGCGTATTTGGAAGTCCGACCGCGAGTATCGTAGCAACCAAAGAGCCAATCCGGAGCGAGGCTGTTGAAGGTAACGCCCCTTCCCAAACCTCGGGGAAAGAAGGCACCTGATTCGTCTTTTATTAATGTCCATATCTTAATGTACACACACAATAAATAAAAACACCTGGATCATGTAGAGCTGTGTTACGGACTAGTCCTGCTTTCTGTTCTTGGCCTTGCCTCCGCCCACCCAGATCCACCCCCCAGTTGATGAGCCGCACCTGGTCCAGCGGTAAAAAGCCCGGAGCTGCCACCGACCTTTCAGTTATTTGTAGGTTATTTTTGTATTATTTAGTTGGTAACTTTGGACACATTTTTCAGTAATTTTTGTAAAAAATAAACCTTATTTACCGTTTTGACCACCTCCCCACGCTTCCCTTTTTGTTCTACGCGCGGTTTACATCTTTTTCGTTACGTGCCACCTCCCCTGGACAAAGTGGCTCGTAACAAGCGGGTTAATACGAACATTTAAGACCAAAATGACGAGTCTGACAGCAGCAGGTACAGAGAGAGGAGCCACGGTTTTCTAATGTAAAGTGAATTGGAGCCAGAGTCGATGGAGCCGGAATCGCGCCTATGATCACTTCCTATTTGGAACGCGGCGGCTAACAGGTTAGCTATGTCCATTTATATAAACAGTCCATGTCTGTAATCGCTTAAATACTGGGTCCTCAGGCTAACTTCATCAAACAGGGATGACAGATTTATTAAACTCTCCGTGTGGTTAACATCACCTCAGTGTTGTCCTTGTTTTTGCAAAATCAGTAACAAACGCCATAAACCTGCTCCACCCTTTGTAATAAAATAATGAGTGTGGGCGGGGCCTGGCCGGAGGGGAGCCTTTGTAGGTGCATTGTAGATCAATAAAAGGGGCGGGGTTTGCCCAAGGCTGACTTCTGCTGGGACGACAAAGACCCCCCTCTCTCCTCTCTATGACTTTAATTACGGACACCATCAGTAACTGTCAAAGGGCTGTTTTAACCCCAGAAATATGACGTTTCCACCTTCCACCATCAGTTTTACCGTTCAGTTTTTATTTATAGACCAAAGTATTTTTACTATAGCTATTTTTTCGCATTACAAAATACTATCTCAGAGAACAGATCGATGACATATGGACCGTAGGCATTAGAACCTTAATACACACTAGAAATGTTTATGGGAGATTCACTGTTTTGGAAAGAAATATCTCATGATCCTCACTTTGTTTTTTCGATCGGCTTCGCAAACTTGCCATATAAATCTTCTGGTTGAAAATCCTTTCAACTGATAAAAAACATGAGTAATGGCACCACTTTCTGAAGCTATTGTGAGAAAATAATTTGGCTTTTGTTTATTTATACTGACAAAGACGTTGAATTTTGAGCCAGTTTTAGCTTCATGTGAATAGGCCCCGTAATTACAGCGATATTAACCATAAACCAGGTCGACACATCTGTGATCTGACAGTTACATATCACATTCCACCTGAGAATTCTGACCTGTGACATCACGCTGGGGGTGTTCTATATGTATCTCCATTGGCGGAATGTTCAGCGGTTACCATGGTGACACAATGCACACGTTAGCAAACACTGCCCCCCCCCCAAAAAAAAGTTTTAAGATCGTCTGAAAACTCAAGAAAAAATACAAAAGTGATTTAAACAGCACAGTTTCAGGAGCCTGTGATCAATCCGAGCTCATGGTCCTGTTTAGGAGTTTGATTTTCAACAAAAACATGAGAGTGACTAACTGAAAAACTGTTGGCTAATGCTAATGCTAGCTAGCGTGTGACTGTAATGTTATTTGAGAGGTACTTGTTTAACAGCACAGATCAGCTCACCTGTTGTAGTTTCAGCTACGTCAGTTCTTTCTGGTCAGATTGTGTTAAAACAAAGCTCAGATTAAGTCTAACTTGAGAAACAGAGCTTCAGACAGAGCAGTGCTTCTAGTTAGCTTCGCACTCAAGTATCAAGTATCAATAGTATTAGTTAAACCCTTGTAAGTGAATAACAGACGGCTGCTATGAGACAATACTTTACTATGTGTTGAGGAGTATTTTGGCCTCATGGATCATGTTTTGTTTCGTTGTTTTCCATGTCGTAATTTGCCTTATTTCTGTAGTTCACGTGTTTTATTTTGACATGTGTCCTGTGTGCTTATGTTTTTGGGTTCTACTTCCTGTTTTTGAGTTCTGCTTCTTGTCTGTTGATTGTTTGCCCCGCCCTCATGTGTTTCACCTGTGCCTTGTTTCCTGGTGTATTTTAGCCTCATGTTTCCCCGTGTTTTTTCTTCCCCACTGCTATTTTGTTGATTAAATTTCTTTTATTTAGCATTTTATTTTGCTCACCTCCCGTATGTCCAGTCGGCCGTCCCCTCGGACTTCCCCGGTCAGCTCTGTCCCGTTCACACTGACCCTGATTGATTAAGAGCCATGTTTTTTTGGCACGTCTTTGGCCCCGGGCGCCATTTGTCACCTGAACCTCCACTCCACCCCATGGAGCCTCCTCATGTCCTCCTCACATACGCTGTTCTCCAAATGTCCGACCCAGATGAGACCAGTCTGTGTCCCTCTCTGCTGTCCACTCGGGACTTTGGACCACAGCCCTCGGAAAATGCCACAGTTTCATAGTAAACCAGTAAAACCATTTGAATAAAACACATTTAAATCAGGCCTATCGTACTTGTGTCGCTCTATAGTTATAATTTACAAAACCCGTGGATCATTATGTTATAATTTGCACATTTTAAATCACAATATTCATCTAAAATCGCTGACTTCTGCCCAATAGGAGCTGACGTGGTTAAATAACTCAACCGTCCACCCTTTGCTTTGTCTGTGTAATCGCTCAGTCGTCCAGGTCTGATCCATAGTAAAAGCCAAAGTTAAATCTGTCAACTGGACAAAAAGTTGTAGGAGTGAAGACGTTTCGCTGCTCGTCCAAGTTGCTTCTTCAGTTCTGGTCAGATTGCAGGTGGACACTGCCTTAAATCTGTCTGAAGGGAGGAGCTAACTACACTGAAACTGGAAACACCCATTGTTTACAGTCGAAACGTCTTCACTCCTACAACTTTTTGTCCAGTTGACAGATTTAACTTTGGCTTTCACCCTTTGCTTTGTCGACAGCTGCAAACCCTCGTCCTTCTCTCAGTGAACTTCTTGATGAAGTCCCTGAAATGGTTTTCACTTCACAGTTGAGCCACGTCAGGGTCAAAAAATGACAAAAGTGCAAACCAGGGCTCAAAGCAAAGGGCGACGACTTTCAATTTTAGAAACAAGCCTGGAGTTATTTTACGTTTATTTTTGGTTTGATACTTTCCATATGTGTCTATTCATAGTTTTGATGCTTCAGTGAGAATCTACAATGTAAATAATCACGAAAATAAAAAAGTGAGTCCAAACCTTTGACTGGTCTTGTATGTGTTTTTTCTGGTATTCTTTAGCAGTTAAAACTCCTGTAATTCCATAAATGCAAATCAGTGTAACCCCGTCCCAACATCTCCATAGAGACAAGCAGGCGGTGCATTATGTACCAGAAAAGTTCCACAGTTCACCTTTAAACGTCAGTGCCATCCGTTCAAACAGTTGCCTGTAGTTGCCCTCACTGTAGCCTCTTCCCACTGATCAAATTATGACTCGTTTGTAATATAGATTTTTCGATCAAGGTCATATTGTTTAGCCTGTCGGAGATGTAATGTGGCGTGGCCCATTTTCACGGGTTAGACGCCGTACGCCCCAAATGTCAAAGCCGCTTTAGATCGTCTGAGTCACAAATATGAATAATATCGGTTCAATTCACTTCAACTCTAAGGCAAATATAATCTCAGCTAAAGGTCAGAGAGAGGCGGCCATTTTTTACCGACGCCAAGTGAATGCATCAAATCAAACGTGCACCTCTATCTGAACTCCAGCGGCCCGCGATATTATTTGCGTGTATTACTGCGTGTATTATTTTAAGGTTAGGCCGGAAGCAAATCTCTTTAGACAATGCCACATTTCAAAATAAATAAATGGATGAATCTCATTGTTTAATCCAACCTTTTTTCTCTCTGGTGCAGGGAGTTCATTTTAAACAAGGGATAAAATAAAATGTGTGCAGCCGTATTGGAGTAAAAACAGACAGTGGCTCAGTTGGTAGAGCGTTTGTCCACTGATCCGAAGGTCGCGGCGCCTGGTGCTGTTGTTTCTCTGTTATGTTGCACAGTTAAACTGAGAGAAAGGACTGGCAGAGATGCAGTTCTTCTCTCATGGTTCAAAATTTGGTGCATTTACACATTTAAAATTTTGCCTGCTGTCGTCCCGATGTGGACTTGGTTTGGTCCAGTTCTAGTCCAGGTTTAGTTTCGGGTTTAGTCCTGGTTTAGTCCCAGTTTTGACGTGGTGAATGTGCAGGTGTGAACACAGACCTGATTCAGACCTGTATATTTGATCCTGATTTTAACCTGGTCTTGTATTGTTGTTATTGACCTAATTTCGTGCACAGGTTGGCGGTGCGATTCCAGCTCGGATGAATGCTGAAGACGCTTAACCCCCCTCGCCCCTGGTGTCTGTGCACACTGGGGAATGAATGTGTGTGTGAATGGGTGAGTAGTTCCTTGATGTGAAGCTCTTTGAGTGACTTGAAGTTGGAAAAGCGCTGTATGAAAATGTGACCGTTTACCATTTTTACAATTAATATCACGATACGGAAATATCAGACTCAATTTTGACCCAAAGTAAAAGTTTATATTTTGTCTATTGTCTATTTTAGTTTGACCAAGTGCGTTGGCCCTTTAATACAAATCAGGACGTTGCCCCTACAGGTCACGTGCGGTAGTGCAGCAGTAATAAGTTCACGAAGGCGTTCCCTGGAAGTAAACAACAACTTAGTCTAAAAAGCTAAAGGTATTCATAAATAAGATGTGTTTAAGCAGTTAAAGTGTACAAAAAAAAACTGTTTACAAGCTAATTTACATGCTAACTTATGTTGAGTTACTAGCGTGCATTTGGGTTAGCATTAGCATATTTGTTACTTGCTGTATTTCTTTGCAGGCTCGCTAATGTTTACCGTATTGTGTTGTTACAGTTTCACACCTGCCGTATAAAGAACTAAACCCATCCTGGCGTCAGTGACTTATTGTGTGGAGGTGTTTAACTCCTGGACAGCAGAAACGGGCTTCTACGACAAAAACAATATTACTTTCTTTAATACTATTACCGTGTGGTACTGATCCAAACCACACTAAAACTGTTCGGGAAAGGCCAAAGTATTTCCAGTATCGTTACTTGCTCAAATGATTATCTAGTTTTGATGCTAGCTTTGGTATTGTTATTATCTGTGAATTCTTTGACCAACCCTAATCCAATTTCGTTGTTACTTTTCTCCAAAGGTTCCTGACTGTCCCATAAAAAAACAAAAAAAAAAAACAGGGTGGTGAGTTTAATCTAACCCTAACCCTCACAATCTAATTTTACTGTAAAGGTTTAGTGTCGCAAATTCATTTTTTTAAATCGAATCTGCAGGGCTGTCGTCCCCCGGGAAGCGTAACACAAAAATAATTCCAGTAAAATGCGTTTGTGTTTATAGATGTGTATAGGGGGATGTGACTGATAATCATATTCATAGCTACCGCAATGGGCAATTTCCAGCCTCCAATTTCAACATGAACGACTTTGATTGAGAGACACATGACATTTTACACTCATCATTTATTTATCTATCAATCCCCGTGTGAGTGTTTTTGTCAGACTGGCTGCTGCATTAAAAAAGGGAGTGGTTCTCTGAGTCCGTGGTACAGATGCAGCCGTTGGCACGTGGGGTTGCCAGGTCTGGTTTCTGGCCTTGTTTTGGTTTTGGTGAAGAATTGATTTAAAACCTCTGTAGCTGAACTTTTTCTCTCATCAGGAAAACACTCGGCACCATCCCAGACCGTACGAAACTGCGTTTGCATTTTAGGCATTACAGATGTTACTGGATGAGAACCGTAAAGTCACAAGCGAGTTTGGAGCCGCATTCGTCCAGTAGACATGTTGCTGAATGAGAACCATGTGGAAGCAGGCGCCTGGGGCTGTAGTTTCTCTGTTGTTTCTGTAGTTTCTCTGTTATGTTGCACAATTAAACTGAGAGAAAGGACTGGAAGAGCTGCAGTTCCTCATGGTTCAAAATTTGGTGCATTTACACATTTAAAATTTTGCCTGCTGTCGTCCCGATGTGGACTTGGTTTGGTCCAGTTCTAGTTCTGGTTTGGTTCCGGTCTAGTCCAGGTTTAGTTTCGGGTTTAGTCCAGGTTTAGTCCCAGTTTTGATGTGGTGAAAGTGCAGGTGTGAACACAGACCTGTATATTTGATCCTGATTTTAACCTGGTCTTGTATTGTTGTTGTTGACCTAATTTCGTGCAGATTTGAAGATGGTTTATCCTTGTTTATATCTGGTTTAGTTTAAATCAGACGTATTGTGCTTGTGTCGTTCTGTAGTTATAATCTATGACATCCGTGGATCATTATGTTATAATTTGCACATTTTAAATCACAATATTCATCTAAAACGACTTTATAAAAGAAACAAGTCCGCTCACTTCCGTGTTAGAAAACTTTGGTGTCCAATGGGAGCTGACGTCGCCGTAAACGTCATCACAACAAAGCGCCGTGTAGCTGACGTCGCCCCCTATAGATAGTTGCACATCACACTAGTGAGCAGCGGATTTTTTTCCATTTGTACCAAAATGACGACGCGACGCTGCCGAATCCTACGTGTATCACCGATTAAGAAAATAAAATTGAAGAACGAAGTGCGTACGTCACAGTGGGCGTGTCCTGGTGGAGGTGAAAACGATGATTGATCAGCAACATGGCGCCTCGAAAATAAGCGATTAAAGATGACTCAAACATGAATCACTTCAAAACAACTCAGAGAGGGTCAAGGAGAAGGAAACAACTATAACATGGTTAAAAGCTCATGGTTAAAAGTCAGTTTTGCATAATCGGTCTGATTTAATAAAGTTTTGTCCTTAATCGTCGATGTTATTTCATATGTTTTTTCTAATCCTAATGTTGTTCCTCGTTTTCAGTTGATATGGACCTGTTTTAGTTTTGCCTGACCTATGACCTCGTTCGGATTTGTCAATATTTGATCTAATTTAGTTCCTATAAACACGGTACTTTAAAAAACAAATATTTTCTGAAAAGACACAACGTGGTGGGAAAAGTACCGAACAACTAACCTAAGATTTGAACTTTTGTCCTATTCTCCTCTGCCCTGTTAAAACTGCATGAGGCTAGAGCTACTGCATGTCCACCTTGACACCATTAGGACGATGTTTTCACCAATTAAGCCCGTATCTTGGTATCGCCCTTATGCAGCGCAGGTGGGAGTGAGCGCATTGTTATGGAGCAAACTTTTACCACTCTTGATAATGATAATAAACGTGTCCGCCCACACTGCCTGGACCCGCATTAGTGAAATCGTCCAATCAGGTGGCAGGTTCGCTAACGAGCGTTCAAATAGACGCAGCGAAGCGGGATAAGGAAGCACGACCTCGGCGCGTTTAGAGGCGGAGGAGCTAATGAACAAAACACATCTGGAAAGAAGAGACGGTAACGGCTTCATTTAGGCGGCGTGTAGTGGCAGAATGTGACAGCAGAGATGGGAGCTAAGTGCTAAGCTAAGTGTTTTTTAAAGAGGCGGTGTTATGATGCAAAATCGAGTTTTTGGAGTTTTTTTTTACCATGTTATAACATTGTTCCCTCATCAAAAACATGCCTGAAGAGGTTTTGGATGTGATCCATGCATGTTTGAGTAATTTAGCGATCTCTCCAGGCCCTATTCAAACCCTCCTTACGGTATGTTTGAGTATTTAGCGATCTCTCCAGGCCCTATTCAAACCCTCCTTACGGTTAGCCGTAAGATTTGTCCAATGCTACGTCACCCACGCACCCACACGACAATTCTCCATAAATATACAAAAGCGTGATATGAAATGAAGTGCTCCACTGTGTTTTTAAACTTCACACACCTTCACTAGAATCATTTGGATAATTTCAACCCTGGAATTGTCAATCTCTTCTGAAAAAAGGTAAAAGGAGCTGTTAACTTGAAAACTATTGTGTCATGACATCACAAGGTGGAACAGAGCATTTTGAGCTTTGGAGATGTAGACAGACTAATAATAAAGTGTTACTCAAACATGTGTGAATGAAACAAACCACAACTCCAGGTCTGTTTTTGAGGAGGGAACAGCTTTAGAACATGACTTAAAGCTACAAGAGTCAGTTTGTGTAGTACAGGATCTTTAGTGCCATACTGTGTTTACATTCAAATCATGAATTAATGTGAAAAATTAAAATAAAAATGTAATTTACTGAGCCGCAGTTAAAATCCCTGACACCCATGTAAACCAGCAGCTGACGCTGGCATACCTCACCTTGGGAACGGGGCCGAGCGGAGCGTTCTGTCGTTAAAATGGCTCCTCAGAGACAGGTGCGGGAGGCTGTGGGCTGAGCAGCTGAGCGGGAACAGGGGACCGGTGCATTCTGGGAGCGTAGAGGCGGGCGCAGCGCGTGACCCGGAGCAGACAGACAGGGCGACGCTCGGGGCAGCTGCACAGGGGCCTGGGAGACAACTGCCGCCACCCACGCGCTGCTATGTACGTTCTCTGTCGCCATGGGAACCCGCCTTTGACCCAGGCTTCCTCTAGAACACGGAGACTAGCACAGGTGCATGGAACTCAACGGTGACCGCCCACCCCCCGCTTCCGGAAGTACATTTCTCATTCACTTTCCTAAAGACTTTCTGAAAAAAATTATATTAAAAGTTGCAGGGCTAATCAGCTACACGAGCTAATGACCACAAGATGTAAAATTTCATTTAAAATCTGTTCCTGAAACTTTATAAACATCCAAGTTATTATAGAATTTTGTCGAATCTTATGAATATTAGTTAGCACATATCTAGTTAGCACGTAGCTGGTTAGCCTCCACAGTGTCTCTGAAGTCTTAATATTTGAAATTTTTGAAAACTCTGTGGGGAAAAATGAATGGAAAATTTACTTGACGCAGCAGGCGTCACTGTTGAGCTCCATTGTTTACATACACCAGCCATGTTTGAATGTTAAAAGTAACGCAGTTTGGGAATTCAGGAGCTGTACCTGCCGGAAAACCGAACCTGTACCACTGCATGCGCCAAACCACATGGGACGGGAACAAAAACCAAAAAAATAAAACTTCCAGTAACAATAAAAGTAACAGTAAAGCTTATCTTAACCTTAACTTCATCGGGGTAGAGTTCGGGAAAGATAGAAAAAATGGCCGTTACCATGGAAATCCGCCACGTTTGTTACTCTCATAAAGATATATTAGCCAAACGACATTAAAAAGTAAACAAAAGTACGTTGGAACAAGCCAGTAAACTGCTGGGTCAGAATACTTATGAATGAGCGCTAAGGCTAGCATTTAGCATCTTAAAATCCCCATTGGTTTAATATTAAGCTCACTGAAAATTGTGCGTAACCTCACAACCCCGAGTTCTATAATCCAAATTCCCACCACAATCGTTTTTTTGTTAGTATCACGTCGCAGTAGAGTGAAGGTGGAATGAAAAATACAAAATTAAGTGCTTTTGGTGTAAGGCCAGTAGCACGATGCCCTCTCGTTTCGTATACTTACTTTTCTACCGGAGAACTTGTTCAAACGAATATCACTTTTAGCCCCCTCTTGTTTTCTCAAGTCTGTAGCGTTCAAAGGTGACCTCTTCCCTCTCAGCGTTGGCGCATCTCTGCCGGTCCACGCTAAAGCCTTTTTCCTGAAATGGCCGCCCCCTCGTGTTTACCCAGCCCCCGCCTTCCACTACAACTCCCGCCATAATCCCCAAAATCAACACCCATCCTGCCTCCTCCTCCGCAGTCGCCCCCTAAGTCCTCCTGGAGCTGCCGAGGCTATCGGGGATTTAATGGAAAAGCCCTTTATCCCAGGACTTTCTCCGCAGCCAGGAGTCAGCCAATGTCTCGTGTCAGCACAAAAACTGCACACAACCTGCACACGGACTGCAAAAGCGGCGGCTCGGAGGTGACGGGCAGGAGTTTTGACACGAAGAAAAGATTGAGGAAGATTTGGGGAAACGAGTAGTAACTTACACCGACAACATGTTGCTTTTTGTGAGGATTTAGATGTCAATGGGAATCCTTAAAGGCCTTTGCAACTTGTGTGGGTGGACGAAATGCAAACTCAACGCTCTAAAGTGTTTGATATACACGACCGGTCAAAGGTTTGGACACGCCCTCTCAGTCAGTGTTGTTTTTCCTTTACGTTTAGTACTTCTTATAGTTTATATACATACAGAAGCAGGGGCGGAGCCAGAGGGGGGGCTTGAGGGGGCACTAGCCTCGCCTAGAATGACCAGTGCTCCCCTATAGCTCCCCCAAAGATTTTTTCCTCACTTTCATAACACATCTACTCTCGGCTAGAAATGTTTGAATGGCAACCACGTGTTCAAAATGACACTACAATAAAAAAAAAATAACCCCACATTAGGTTTTATAAATAACTATAGGGGCTAACTCCATTTAAACTTGTTTAAAACAGCGACGCTAACATGGCAGAGGGAGGGAGTGCACTCGTATCCATCCAAGACTCTAAATTAACATGTTAAGAGAGCGTCGCAATTGAAGAACTTAGCACCTCCATAGCTCCTCCTGTACGGAAGTCATTAAACATATGAGGCAAGAGATATGGAATTATGTAGTAAAGAAGAAAAGTAAAATAACTCAACTTATTTTCATTCAAATCCTCAGTGTCTCCTCCCTTTGCTTTGTCGACAGCTGCAAACCCTCGTCCTTCTCTCAATGAGCTTCTTGATGAAGTCTCTTGAAATGGTTTTCACTTCACAGCTGAGCCGTGTCAGGGTCAAGAAATGACAAAAGTTCAAACCAGGGTCCAAAGCAAAGGTTTGGAGTTATTTTGAGTTTATTTTTTGTTTACTACATTCCACATGTGTCATCCATAGTTTTGATGCTTCAGTGAGAATCTACAATGGAAATAATCATGAAAATACAGAAAAAGTCTCTCCCAGCCATAGACTGTATATATAAATAGACGTAGCTAACTCCCGCTAGCGTTAGCAACAGGTTTGATTGACAGCGTTGCTAAGCGCTCGCTCCCTGCTAAACCAGCGGAAAGGGGCGTTACTTTCAACAGCCTCGCTCCGGATTGGCTCTTTGGTTGCTATGATACTCGCGGTCGGAATTCCAAATATGGAACTCGTCTCCAAATCGTCCCTGTAACTGCTCCGGCCTCGACGAGCTTCATTTGACCGGAGCCGAACGCTGTGGGTGACGTCACGCTCACTCAGTCCACTTCTTTACACCGTCTGTGGTACAAACTTTTGACTGGTTGTGTATATGAGGATTTAATGTCAATGGAGGCATTTGGGAATCCTTAAAGTCCTTTTCAACTTATGTGTGTGGACGAGAGGCAAAGTCCGCGCTGGAAATGGTCGATATAGCCGACAGAATGCAGATCTGGAATGATGGCATAATTTTATTGACAGAGCAGATGTTCTCGTACTTTCCAACAGCAACACATTTCAGAAAAAGTATAGACATGGCAATAAAGGCCTGGAAAGTTGTTTTATAGGTTGAACCGAGCCAGATTTCATTTGTGCTGCTGTGAAACGCTACGAGTAAAGTTTGATTTGATTTTTAGTGGGTTTCGGGAGATTTTTCCGAGCTCTTCAAGACTTCATCAGAGTGTAAAACGTATTTCAACTAGTACTGTTTTAACCCTCAGTGTAATAGATTTAATGTCTCACTGTGGACTGGAGCTGTCAAAACAATAACGTCTATGGCCCTCCTAGAAAAAGTTACATAGTGCAGCTTTAGTTTTGATTATATTTTTAAACCTGTCGTAACAGTTCTCCATATTGAATAAGTTAAAGGTCCTATATTATGGAGAATTGACTGTTATGAGCTTTGAGCCATGTTATTATGTTGTTACCTCATAAAAAACATATCTGGAGTTGCGTTTTGTGTCATTCACACGTGTCTATCCACATCTCCAAAGCTCAAAACGCTCCGTTCCACCTTGTGATGTCATGAAGCGGTAGTTTTCACGTTAACAGCTCCTTTTACGTTTAGTTCAGTAGAGATTGACAATTCCACGAAATCCATCCAAATGATTCTAGTGAAGGTGTGTGGAGTTTAAGAACACAGTGGAGCACTTCGTGTATCACCAAATGATGACATCACAAGATGGAACAGTATTCTGTTTGAGAGAAGAACTCAGCCTAAATATGCAGGGAAAACAGCGTAATATGGGCCCTTTAATAACGTTAAACTTGTGTGGCTGGGGTAAGTTGTTGTTTGCGACGCTGATTAACCCTTAGAGTGGATTTTATTGGCTAATCTGGGGTATTAAGCTCCGGGGGAACGCCATTGGCCTTAGATCCAGACCAGGTGTCCACTTGCGGAGTCAGCTCAGGGCGTGCGGGTGCTGGACGGAGCAAACAGCTTATACGTGAAGTCCTCCCTGCATGACAATAACCAGGGTTGCCAAGTCTGCTTCTTTATAGCGACTTTGGGCGTTTTTGGGAAGTTGCTTGCAAATTTTCACAGTATAGAGGCCTGTCAAGAAATAACTCTTAACTTTTTTCCAGTTTTGTTTCTTGTTAATAGACAGAGTAATGACAGTAAATCAGCGGCGGAAGAAGTACTCAGTTTTGTTACTTAAGTAAAAGTACCGGAGCAGAAAAATACTCAGGTAAAAGTAAAAGTGTCACA
>KN469468.1:4163-70439 GCA_000787095.1 Periophthalmodon schlosseri
GGGGTGCGGGCGGGAAGGGGCGTTACCTTCAGCAGCCTCACTTTGGATTGGCTCTTTGGTTGCCGAGTTCCAAATATGGAACTCGGCTCCAAATTGGCCCCTATACCTGCTCTAGCCTCGATGAGCTTCATTTGACTGGAGCCGAACGCTGTGGGTGACGTCACACTCACTTAGTCCACTTCTGTGTACAGTCTATGGTGCCAAGATTACGTGACGCGAGTGAAAGTGAAGTGTGAAGTGAAAAATGTTTATAAAATAGTGACTCGTTTGTGACATGAATCCATCTTTACCAGAGTGAGCCTGAAACATCATTGTTATTGTTAAGTTACATTAAAGTTAGATTAAAGTTACATGCAAATTAAAGGCGAAGCTACAAATCTACACACGTTCACACTTAGAGCTCGGAAACGTTTTGTCTCTACAACTTGTCTACCTTGGATTGATTATAGAGATGTTATATATAGATTTGTCATGATAACAAATTCTGACAATTAGCAAATAGAAATAATTTTGGTAATCCTAATTGACCTAAAACAGGAAAAGTTTAGTCTGATTTCATGTCAGACCGTGAGAAAAAAAAAGCGTAAGTGCCTTTATATAGTGTATGTAAACTTCTTGTTTCAGCTGTATATTGCTACAGCTTTCATATGTTGAATGATTAATCGATATAGTAATTATCGTGACAGGCCTAGTTATATATATATATGTTAGCATCATCCCAGTGCTTACAGTGCATCATTAGGACAGGATGCAGCAGCCTCACCCATCACGGTGAACTCTACGCCAAAGCCCAGTGGCCTTCATTAACGGTCAGAAGATACGCCCATTGGACACTCTTGGTTTACAAGGCTCTTCTTGGCATGACTCCATTTTGTTTGTCCTGCCTCCTTCAAAGAACCAAGAGCCACACTGTTTGGGGTCAAATGACACTCATCTTCATCATGTCCCTCGTGTTCTGACTGAGCTGGCAGAGGACCTTCAGTTCCTCTGCTGCCTCCGCTTGGAACACTTTTCTGTCTAACACTAAATGCTCCAGTCATGTTTTCTTTTAAAATATTTCATTCTTTTTTACTTGAAAGACAACATGATTCCATTAATGCTTGTGCTGTTAAATCGTTGATGTAAATATATGATCGTAATGTTGCACTTCATATTCCCCTTTCCTCCAACAGTTTACACATTACCGCACTTTGTTGTTGAAGATGTATGTTCAAACTAAACTAATCTATCCTAAAATCAAAACAACAAACCTCACTCCCAAAATGACTGAAATGTTGCACAGTATCCAGCGTTAATTTTGTTTTTTTGTTTTTTTTTATTGCCAAAAACTCCTGGAGAAAACATGCATTCCTACGGTGAGGGCCTGTTTAATGCCACACTATGGAACATTCCAGGCAAAGCACGTACATCTCTGTGGAGAAAAGCTAGTGGCAGACCCTCCACCTTAAACACTAAAGTCTTAGCCGTATTATCCTTTCGCTTTAAGTAAAACAGTAAAATGTAAAAGCAAAGTATATGAAGTACATAGGATGGTGTTGTGGTAGCCTTAAATTCCAGTTTTCTTTAACCTTGACTACTGTTCAAAAACTAGTAGTTGTAAAAGGTAACAAAGTAAAATTAGTAATGTATTGTACTTAAGTAGCATTTGTAGGTATCTGTACTATACTTAAGTACATTTTATTGTGGATACTTTTTACTTTTACTTCACTACATTTGAGAGCAGTATCTGTACTTTCTACTCCACTACATTTTTGAACTGGACTGAAAAGTAAAAAGTACTTTTCATATGATTTGAGGGCTTATTTTTACCATGTTCATGGTAACATCCTGATTCAAGTTTTCTAGTTCAAGCTTCGTTGACCAAAATATGTATCATTTTTGAAGCAATATCACTACATTTAGCACTGAACAACACTTGGGTGAAATACTTTTACTTTTTGCTCTTGAAATACATTTTTTAACGGGTATTTTAATACTCGATTTTTGCATGTGATACTTTTAGTAGTTTTTACCTCTGTATCTGTACTTTTACTTAAGTAGTAAAATTGAGTACTTCATCCACCACTGAAAACTAGGACCATGTTACCAATTTCATTTTTACTTTTTCCTCAGAACAGGCCCTGGAGAAGACCAAGGACACACTATGTCTCTCCGCTGGCCTGTGAGCGCCTTGGGGTCCCACCGGAGGAGCTGGAGGAAGTGTCTGGCGTGAGGGAAGTCTGGGAGCCCCTGCTTAGACTGCTGCCCCCGCGACCCAGCCCCAGATAAGTGGAAGAAAATGGATGGATGGTACAATAAAAATTTAAAATCAAAGTACACCGACCTGAAAAGAAACTGACTAGACAAGGCCATTGTGGTGGCCTTAAATGCCTTTTAACGAAAATTTTAGACTAATGTTCAAAAACCAAGACCATATCACCAATTTCACTTCAGCTTTTAGTACAATCAGAGTATATATGAAGTACTTAGCGGGCTGACTACACGAGCAGAGACCGCTGTAGTAGCATTACATGCCTTTTAAACTCCACTTTTCCTGTTCTAGGCTCCTTTCTTTGGCCCCGCCCTTCACAAACTCTGCACAGTTTGGATCGACCTTGGAGCGGAAAAGGTGATGTTTGGTCTTTGAGTCGACTCCAATTCCCCGCGAGAGCCCAGGATGTAAAGTAATTGTTTGCCTCCAGTACAATGTGTGGCACTCTTAGAATTCAAATTTGGCCCAATACCTCCGCAGGGACAGGGCCGAGTGGATTTGAAAAGACGCTGAATTACCTACCGAAAGGTCAATTGTTTAAAGGACTGTGTCAAACTTTAGACAGAATATTTTAAAGTTAAATAAGTTGTGGATTTAACGTCATTTGTAAACGTAGTAGTCATATAGTGTCAGTGGCTTTAAATGATTAATATGTGTTTGTGTGTTTGTGATTAAAGGGCCTGTCCATGAGCAAAAATTGTCTTGCCACAGTACAGATATCGTGTGTGTTATCGGGAAGTGTGTGGTGAGCATGCTAGTTGTTGTTAGTATTAGCGGTCAGATGGCAAACATCGCTCTGGTGTCTGAAAGTTGTGAAAAGTGCTTTTAAACTCACTGTATAGAATAATTCGGATGCTCGGAATGTGTAAGGGAAGTGAGGAGTAACTTTAGACCACTGCAAATGAACCAGTAAAAAATCAGGTACACTGCCATAACCTGTTGCTAATGCTAGCGGGAGCAACCTCAGGGAAAGAAGGCTCCTGATTGGTCACGTGTTAATGTCCACGCTTGAGTTACGAACAAAATTCCTAAATAACGCACCAGGATCATGTAGAGCTTTTGACCCATGCATGTTTTTCAAAGCAGCAATTAAAACACCGCCAAAATTGAATACATACACCAGAAAAGTTACGTAGTGCACCTTTAAATATATCTTTGACATCATAGTCCAATCCCAGTCTTTCATACAAACAGTATCTTTAAGCCCTAGTTCATAATTGTGCTTCCTATGAGACAGACTAATCTAATTCTAAAAACAACATAGAGCCAAGTGCATAATCACGTACATTCTTACCCACAACCCCTTAGCCCCTCCCTCCTCCATCAAGGCTCCACATGTGCACACACACGTTATACTTTCTACATTCTACCGACCATTCAAATCATTCAAAACTTGTTTAGATATCAGCCACTTCTTTGTCAGACGTGCAGACATTTGAATACCTGTGCAGGTTATTCAAATGTTAACCTGCGCACCACTATGTCACCCTTAGCCCATTTCAATCTAATTATGCACCAGACCTGGCAACCTCATTACACTTTAAAGCAAACCTATTATACAAAATCAACTTTTCAGAGCTTTTAACCAAGGGATAGTTGTTTCCCCTTCTCATTTACCCTCTCGAAGTTGTATTTGGGATGATACGTGCATGTTTGAGACGCCATATTGCCGATCAACCCCCGTTTTCACCCCCGCCGCCTTACGCCCACTGCCCTTTACTTACTCCGTTCTTCAATTAAATTTTCTTCATCGGTGATACACGCAGTATTTGGCAGCGTCGCGTAGTCATTTTGGTACAAATTAGGGCTGTCAACGATAACACGTTAATGCATGGGATTAATAAAAACAAACCGACGCATCATCCACGAATCAGCACAGATTAATCACGCTCTGTTTTGACCAATCACATACAGAAGTTGTGCCGGGAGCGGTGCTGATTATCCGTGGTTAAATGTACGCGTAAAGTCCATCAGGCCTCACGTGGATGAGCGCAGAAATGCAGTACGGCAAATCAAAGCAAAGGCGCTGTGGAGACCTCGAGTTAAACCTCGTGCTCCGTGAGGAAAAAGGTCACGTGAGCACTAAAACGAGTAATATGGGCCAAATATTTCACCAAACTGCTACAGAAAACTGGAAGACGCCAGGCCAACATTTTGTATCTGTCACAATAAGAGACAGCTACACCCGCAAGCGACGATGAAGGGCCTTTAACGCCACTAAACTTGTTGTTGGGTCATGTACATGTACCTGGAACATGTGATCACACAAATTGGGCTTTAAAATACTTAATTTAGACTTGTAGAATAATTAAATAAGATAATTTTATTTAAAAATGTTTAAAAAATCTTCAAATTTGAAAGTTTAAATTATTAAAATAACCGCACAATGCGATCAATCATGATTAATCATTTCAATCATTTCAAAGGTGTGATTAATCAGATTTTTTTATCGTTTGACAGCACAAAAAATAAATAAATAAAATCTGCGGCTCGCTAGCATGATGTGCGGCTATCCAGAGGAGGGGCTGGCAACTTCACAGTGCTTCGTTGTGATGACGTTTACGCCGCCATCAGCTCTCAGTGGACTTTTATTAAGTCATTTTTGGATGAATATTGCAATTTAAATGTGCAAATTATAACATCATAATCCACGGGTGTCATAGGTTATAACTATATAGTAGACACAAGCACAATAGGTCTTCTTTAAAGAAATGCCGAGCCTCTGTAGAAAACTCTCATCTACCATAACCTTAAACACAGCACTTCGAAGGGTATAATTTTACATCATTTAAATACATCTCTCTTGCTGGCACTTACCCTTGGCTGTGCGGTTCCCTGGATACGCAGTCCAGACTTGAGCAGTTAGCAGCGGTTTGGACTTGGACTGGGGTTATTAAAAACAAAGCTAATGCACTAAAAGCAACACATTATGGCACCTCTGCAATACCATAAGCGAGATGTTAAGATTCATTCAAAGTTTTCTCAAGTGAAATAACAGTAAATCCAGTGAGCATTTATATGGTAGGATCTGACCTTTCCTGAACAGCCAAGACTACTGCTGTGTTTCAGACAACATCACAACATTCTAAATCCTGCCCCACACTACAGGATTTCTCGGTATTAAATTATTTTTAAGACAGACATGAGGAAAATCGTATGAGATTTAAAATTTCACGATCCCGAGCGCAAAGACTCCAGCGCGAAGAGACTGCACACCACGAGGTAAAAGTTGTGAGCGCGCCTCGTGTCAGCTGTTTCCTGTCAGTAGTAAAACAACTTGCTTTCAGACTGGTGGAATAGTTCAGAGATATGCTTTTAATGCACTGAAGGCTGGTGAATCGTGTTTACTGTGGGATCTAGTCTCGCCTTTTTACTTTTTAAAGAACACTTCAAACTGGATTCATAGTGCTGTTTTGTGGACTGGGTGTCATTATTTTAAAGGGCAAATTCTTATGGACAATATGGATGAGAATGTTGCAGCTTAACGTTACAACTTTGTATCTTGCACCTCTGTGTCCGTCATTTGATCCGCCCTTGGTGCTCTGTTTTATTGGCTGTTGCCGTGGCGATGTTTTGTGGTTACGATGTGACAGCAGCTCAGAGTCGCACTGGCACCACGCATATGAGGAACGCAGCGCATACGAAGATCCAAAGTTGGGTCACGCCTCCCTGAAGTCTGGGAGAAGCAAATTATCCTGTAGCGTGTGGCGAGCTTAATGATATTTAACACAGATGGGGGCCGCTAAAATGAATATGGTTAAAATGTAGGTTTACATAATAAAGAGAGGGTCTCACGATTAGGTTCAACGTTTATGAAATTGCTTTTTGGATATTTCATGGCAAAGTAAAACCGTGCCCCCGTCTGGGAGTATGACATCTGAAAACCACCAACACGCGCTGCTACAATTATTTCACAAAGACGTAAAGACTGGTACCGTCACGTCTACCCGATTTCAACATGGCGGATTAAAAGTAAGATGTAAAAAAACACAGAACCTGCAGAATCAACGCGCAAAGTACTACACTCTGTAAATGTCAGGTAAAAGAACGTGAATATTTTGTTCTGAGTGTTATGAGAATTTGGGGAGATGTCTTCAACATTCAAACAGAAAGAAGGAGGGACCGCATATACCATATCACTACTGCCTCCTTAGGTAGAGCTGAAAAATGGTAAACAATGACAAAAGACAAACAAAAAGTACACTTAAAATTAATGTAGGCTAGTGTTTCTCAAACTGCGGTACGCAAGCTCCTTCATGTGGCACTTAGACAGCTCTTCAGTTTGCGGGTTTACCTAGTTTTGAGTTCATTTTATCCACTTTTTGTCCTCCTTTGGATCATTTCTTGTTTAGAATAACAGCGGGCGTGATGTGGTCAAGTTTTAGACCTGGTTTAGCCCTAGATTAGACCTGGAATAGTCCTGTTATAGCAGCGGGCGTATGTGGTCAAGTTTTAGACCTGGTTTAGCCCTAGATTAGACCTGGAATAGTCCTGTTATAGACCTGGTTTAGATCTGGTGGTACTTGGAAAGCCAGATCTTTTCTTTGGTGGTACTTGGTGTGAAAGGTTTGA
Source organism: Periophthalmodon schlosseri (assembly GCA_000787095.1). NCBI lineage: Eukaryota > Metazoa > Chordata > Actinopteri > Gobiiformes > Gobiidae > Periophthalmodon > Periophthalmodon schlosseri. Next base: position 10,987 of record KN469468.1, read on the forward strand.
CAGCCACTGATATAGGCCGTTATGTAATATGTGTCCTTTGAAATAATGTGTTAAATTGACAACACCAAATAATAAAATGGACAAATATGACATAATAAATTACTTTAAAGTCAAAATTGTTTTACAGCCTACTTCTCTATAGGTACTTCTAATACTAATAGATAATACATTACAGTACAGTAACTTGGCAGCTTAGCAGTAAGAGGACATTTACGTTGTCTAGAGGAACAGCATTTCTTAGCCTATAAAAATCATCCAAATATACAGGGTGTCCATAAAGTCTCTTTACAATTTAAAAATTTAATTATAAAGGCAATTGATATAAGATATATTAATTAAATTTGTTCTATTGTACTCAGTGGCTATAAAAGTGTTTAATCACATTGCGTTTTTGTATTTCAGGCATCCTGTTGATTAAAGAGGCACCTTTTGAATGAACCCCTGAGAAATGGCCACTCCTTCTTTCTATGGTGCTATGTTAAAGATGTCGTGTATCGAACAAAGATACAGGACATTACTGAACTAAAGCAAAACATAACAGATGTGATTACAACCATTGATGAGGCTCTGCTACAGTGAACATGGCAAGAAATCCAGTACCGTCTTGATGTGCTTCGTGCGACTAATGGCGCCCATATAGAGGTGTATTATATGAGATCAAAAACTTTGGAAACCGCTGAGTAAAACAGAATAAGTCTGATTAAGATAAGTCATCAATTGCCTTTGTAATACATTTTTTTAATTGTAAAGAAACTTTATGAACACCCTGTATAATGACTACCACAATCTACATCTGTTCAGAGCAAGATCCCAGAACCATCCAGAGGAGCCCATGTAACCTCTTTAATTATCTAAGGTGATTTAGCACTTTGAACGGCTTTCCAAATAGCGTCGTTATTGCACCTTCAGATTCCCTCTCTCAGCAAGCAACAGCCATTATCCAGCCTATGTGGATTTTGATTACAGATTATACAGTACGATTACCTCAGCTCCCTTTCTCACATACAGAGAAAGAAGTAAAAAAAAAAAAATACCAGTTTTTGTCAACCATACATTTTCCTCTCAGTAAATATCCGTGCACACCTGGACCAGGCTGATAATGCGGTCTCTGGGTTGGTTTTGCCTATGGATGAGGGGATTGGTTATCGCACAGCAGCCCAGAGGAGCATGCCTAATGTGAGTGCCGTGCTATCGCTCCATCGCGTCCGGAGGAAAAAAAAAATACAGAAAAAACAGGGGAAGAAGCAGACAAGGTGAGGCAGGCACAATGGGAAAACCGTGTATCCCAGAAAAGGGTAGCAGACCAATGCAGACGATGGACTGAAAGAGAGAGGTTTAAATACCAACACGTGGAGAAAAGGAAAGGAGACATGATTTAGTAAAAATCCAAACACAAGTGGTCATTTAGTGTGCTAGTGCTAATCCTGGATAAATTAAGAAATACAATTCTTAAAGCAGACCGTTCTGCTTGTGTCTGCTCTGTATTTATAATCTCATTATGTTATAATTTGCACATTTTAAATCGCAATATTCTTCTAAAACGACCTAATAAAAGAAACAAGTCCGCTGTCTTCCACGTTAGCTGAGTAGCTGTCGGCCCCTCCGGTGGGTAGCTGCAGATCACGCTAGCGTTTGTGGCAAAATGATTACGCGACGCTACCGAATCCTACCCGTATTATCGATTGAGAAATTAAAATTGGAGAGCAAAGTAAGTACGTCACAGCGGGCGTATGCTGGTGGTGGTGACACGGGGGTTGATTGGCAATATGGCGTCTTGAAAATAAGCGTTTAAAGATTGCACGAATCACTCCAAAAACAACTTGAAGTGAGTAAATGAGAAGGGCAAACAACTATAACATGATTAAAAGCTCTGAAAAGTCAGTTTTGCAGAATAGGTCTGCTTTAATAGGTGTAATATTCTTTCATCTGGTTAAGGTCAATCTGTGTTGCACTTTGAAAGTAGTTCTACACATCAAACTGGGATAGATCTTTCTATTAGCGACTGGGAAAAGGCGGACGAATATTTGAATCTGATTGGTTTATTTTGGTTGGTTTGGGCACTTCACCTGTGGCTTTGCCCAAACCACAATACTGTATTGTCAAAAGTTTGCGAAGTTGCAATTACAGCAAGAATTGATCTTGCTGGCCATGTTACTATTCCTTATGCTTGTTCAACTTCCTATTAAACGTTTTAAAAGAACATTGGTAAGTCACATTGCATAACTTTCAGTCTGTTTAGTTTGTAACAATTAGCTATTATAATTTGGTGCACATCAAATTCTCACTAATTACTACTACTACTATATGGACTCACCCCATTTAATTTCGTGGACACCTGGTTATTAACATTTCAATACAAGTTTTTTTAAAGAATTCTTTTTAGCTAAAAGACTCAGTTAAACATTATTCTCTGTCAACTTTGACCTTTTCCAAAATGGAAATGAAAACTCAAAAACTTGGGTTAACCCAGTGACTTGCATGGCTCCACAGACTCGTGGTAAAGTGGTGACATTTAACATAATTGATTTGAGCGTCAGGGCCATAATAACTGTAATGAGTTCTTATTTTTGGAGATGGAAAAGATGCTCTGTGATGGAAAAGATGGAGTTTGGATCTAGTCTTTATTTAGCACTTTTATTTGTCTCTAGATTTGACAAACATCTCTGGATCTTTAGCCATGTTTTAGTCATTACTTTGGCCATAATAATAACAATGCATTGGATTTATATAGAGCCTTTCAACACCCAAAGCACTTTACAGCGCGTTATTCATTCACTCCGCACTATACACCACTGGCCTCTCTGTCCACCACCAACACCAACACCACTTTTCACCTCTAGTAAAGGTGGGTGAAGTGTCTTGCCTAAGGACGTAACAACAGTTTCCACTAGAGCCGCTGCTGCCCCACTGTGGAACCTGGTATTCCCCGTGGTCTCCCATCCAAGTACTAACCAGTTCCAACCCGGTTTCAGAGATCGGATGAGATTGGCCATTGACAAACAGGTATAGCACCATAGTGTGAAATATTAATGGCAAAGTGAGTAATAATGATGAGTGATGAAGTAATTCCAATATGGTTTTACAGTGCACCATTGTAACTGGCCTCAGCATGTTGCAGAATCTCCCTTTATTAAAAGATCAGACGCTTCCCACGTCGCACTGTGTCAATTACATTCTGATCTAATCTTAAAAAGGGGCCTTCATTTTGGCTGATAACCTTCTCAGCGGGAGGCGGGACATCTACCCCCAGCGCTTTGTGCAGCTCCAACAGATTTTGAAGAGCTGTACGAAATTATAATAAAGTTATTCAATTTGAGTTTGAGACACTTCCCCCTCTAAAGGTTGTTCTAGGTAACGGTGGTAGCAGTACATGAACGGAAATGGTGGGATGTGTCTATGTAATTGGAGTCACTTGAGGTTAAAATGTAAGTTTGGTGCTGGATAGTATGCTCCGGAAGGACGGTCATTTTAAGTGATGAGGTGTAGAAAGGGTTATTGTTTAATGCTTTGGGTTTGGAAAATAGTTTGGGTTAGCTAACACTTTACCAGCAACTCAAAAGTAAAATAAAAAAACAAAACAAAACACCTTATCTCAATCTACCAATGTTTTTCCTATGTATTTGAGTAATATTTTACATGACTCAGTGCAGATGTATATTGTATAAGCAGCTCTTGAGGTCAAAATATGTTCACTGTGTACTGTTTGCATCTAATTATAAAGTGCTTAGTTGTCCGAGAATCAGGAAGTGCGCGTTAGCATGCTAGTTGTTAGCGTTACTGTGACGGCAAAACTCCGCTCTGACCTCTGAAAGTCGTGAAAAGAGCTTACAGACTCATCATTTTGCTCAAATACATGGGGGAAAAAGATCAGGTACTAGGCCTTTAATTACAGTTATGACCAAGTTTTAATTGGGTTGCTGATGAGGTCATGGGCAGGATATATAAATATAAATAAATTATATTCCTTGGTTTATACAGATCTGGCTAATGTGTAATCTATAGGTCAAAATGCAAAATAGTGTTTACAGTGAAGGAGGAGGCGCATTAAATATTTCCCCATAGTAAATCTATATGTCAGAAAATGTCAGCTTTTTAAATGGGATTTCTTAGAAGGACAGAGCCCCAGGATATCTGCATGTGCAAATCTCTTAGCAGTTAATTGCATTTGGTAATATAAATAGATCATATATTTTGTTAAATCGACCATTGCAATTTTTATTATTATTTGTAGTCTTATTACCCTGCAGCTTTCTCATCAAAACCATACCTAGAGTTGTGTTTTCTTTCATCCCTCTCCAAAGCTTAAATTCTTGGTCCCACCTTGTGACATCATTAGGTGTTTTTACAGTCCATACATTTTCAACAAGACTCATTCTGATCGTTTCCATGTCCAAATTGCGTTTACTAAAATGCGTGTCAACTTTTAAGTCAAAGCAGCTAATGTTGTAGCCTCATTTAAACTGCTTCATTCATAAGTGCAAGATAAGAAAGTGAGTCCTTATGTCTTCTTCTGATAATTAAAGATGCAATACGCAACTTTTTATTTCCAGGTAGACAAGAAGGTGACGTCATCAGCCCAAGTTACAGGTAAGATCTGTGTTACCCGTTTACAGTAACAATATGTTTTTCAAGTTGTTTTTTTTTTTTTTTTTCGATAACATGCATGGAAATTAACAAAAGCCAGCTAGATAAGGTTAATGCCACACCGTGTAACATTCCAGACAAATCAGTAACATCCATAGACTGTATATAAATGGACATAGCTAACCTGCTAGCTGCTGTGTTCCAAATAGGAAGTGATCATGGGCGCACTTCCAGCTCCATCGACTCTGGCTCTAATTCACTTTACATAAGAAAACTGTGCCCCTCTCTCTGTAACTGCTGCTGTCAGACTCATCGTTTTGTTCTTAAAATGTTCGTATTAACTCTACATGATCCTGGTATTTTTATTTTGCTATTGTGTCCGTAACTCAAGATATGAACACTAATAAGAGACAAATCAGCTGCCTTCTTTCCCCGAGGTCGCTCCCGCAAGCGTTAGCAACAGGTTTGATTGACAGCGTTGCTAAGCGCCCGTCTACTGCAAAATCAGCAGTGGACTGGAGCCGAACGCTATGGGTGACGTCACACTCCCTTCGTCACTTCTTTATACAGTCTATGGTAACATTCTAGCTAAGGCAGAAAAACATATTTGATCCAAATTGGCAGCAGACTCTCCACCATAGTGTGGCTTTAAATATAAATAACTGCATAAAAATATATCTTACTTATAATGAGATAATGACTAATAAAACGACTTTTTCAACACATTTTTCAAGTTTAAATCGTGAAAACCAGTGGTATTAAAATGTACTTTGAAAAAGTATCAATAATGCATGCTTTGAGCCTTGTAAGACCTGGTGTAAAACTGCGGGTGGTAATTATTTAGTGAGGAGACGAGCATCCTTATCTGATGTAATCTACCTGCCGTTTGTGTTCGCAGTGCCGTGATCCCTGGACTTAACCTGGCCCGTTCACTCTGGTTAAACAACATGGGAACGCAAAGCCAAAGGCAGCACTGTGAATCTAATTACAGTACATGAGAATGCGTGCGATCAATGGGAGGTGAAGGACCAAAGCTAAGGATTCAGTTCTGAAGGTTTGTATATGGAATGTTATCCTGGTTGCAATGTGGAAAACTCAAACGCCTGATTTATTTATTTATTTAATCAGTCAGTCAGTTAGTCAGATTGTTAGTTACTTAGTCAGTTACATAGACTGCATATATAAATGGACATAGCTAACCTGCTAGCCGCCCCGTTCCAAATAGTAAGTGATCATGGGAGCGCTTCTGGCTCCATTGACTCTGGCTCCAATTCACTTTACATTGGAAAACTGTCGCCCCTCTCTCTGTAACTGCTGCTGTCAGGCTCATCATTTTGGTCTTAACATTTTCGTATTGACCCGCTCTGTGATCCTGGTATTTTTATTTGCTATTGTGTCCATAACTCAAAATACGAACATTAATAACAGACAAATCAGCTGTCTTCTTTCCCCAAGTCACTCCCACTAGCGTTGACAACAGGTTTGATTGACAGCTTTGCTAAGCATCCGCTCCCTGCTAAATCAGTGTTGTGGGTGGGAAGGGGTGTTACCTTTAACAGCATTGCTTCGGATTGGCTCTTTGGTTGAAATAAGCTCCAAATTCATCCCTATAACTGCTAGCCTCGATGAGCTTCATTTGATTGGAGCCGGACACTATGGGTGACGTCACACTCATACAGTCTATGGTCAGTTAGCTTGGCTTCAGCGACTAAACCCGCACAAGAGCGTCTGAAAAACTGCCCAAAACACACGGAGCGTAACTGGATTTTCCACTGTATTTATAAAAGTAACGCTCCTCCGGTGACACAGCCCCGCCTCCTCCTCACGCAGCCCCACCCGCATTCCCTCCCTCACACACAAATAGAAGCTCCACAGAGCACAGATGGCTTTGATTAATAATTGTCACTGAAATTCAGGACTTCCAATAGCATTAGTCTAAAATCAATACATTTTAGGTCGAAAATACCTCTGGCCAAACCCGCGAACACTATTTTTCACCCATGACAGCTCTTAAAAAAAATGCCCAATCAGTTAGTCAGTTAGCTTGTTAATTATTCATTTAGCCGTTCATTCATTCTCTTTTCAAACTGACGATATTTGTAGAACAAGCCTAATTAGTGACAACAACTGTCTGAAGTCTCATAATTGTTGTTTCATAATTATTACTGCTAATATTTGACTTTGTGACTCCCTAATTAGCCCGGCTGGTGCTCTTAAAGTTGCACTACACTATGTAACTGTTATGGTAGAAGGTCCATCACCTGCTGCTCCGTCTCCATGGATATGTTATTGCTTTGCCTGGAATGTTACACAGTATGACATTAAAGTTGCTCATAGTAAGAATGCATTATTTTGTATTTATTATTTCCATGGAGACAAGTAGGTTTTACAGCTACAAAAATGCTTATCAGATGGCGTCTTACTATAAATAAAGATATATCTATTGTATTTAACTAAGAGCATGTTGGGGTGCCCCAGGGGTCAATCCTGGGACCCCTGTTGTTCAATTGTTTCCTATTTTCATAATTTTATTTTATCTCCAAATAATAATTAAACATAAATGCATAAAATATTATATAATTTTAAAAAATACTGACTAAACTATAGCCTAACTCCATCCAGGTCCGATCATGCATGGTTGCCATATAGACTACAGCATTAGCATTAGCATAGGGGCTGCCTGCTCTGCACACATTAAAGGCAGGTGTAGCAGAGGCAGGATAGTATGGCTCTGTTTACTCCACAAAAGCTCCACTCTGCTCCCCGTTGACAACATGAAGAAGCCCTCTTCACGCTCACAGTTATAATTGGCTGCATGGAGTGTGACCGCAGTCTCGGTCCCATCTCAGTGTAAGCACATTTAAACACACTGTGCATAGCTTTGTATAGAGTTTACTCAATGCTTATTCAGACATGTATATGCAAGGGGATCATGTGTTAATACAGGTTTGCTAAGTCATAGTACTACTACCACTATTAACGCTGCTACTACTACTACTACTGCTACTATTACTACTAAGAGTACTACTACTACTAGTAGTATTAATATCCAAATGCAAAAAACCCAATTTTTATTATTATTATTTTTTGAAACCTTGAAAACCATGCATTATGTGGGCGATCCTCTCAACTGATCTGACCTGCTTCGGATGGTTGCATTGTCTGGTCGCATGGAGATAAGTTTAATGCCATACTGTGGAACATTCCTGGCAAAGCAATACCATCTCCACAGAGCGACACGCAGGTGCCGGCTCCCACTCCCACCAGAAAAGTTACACAGTGTCTGCGTAACTAGGCCGCTGAACATATTTACTATTTATGTGTATTTATTCATTTTGCAAACGTGCAGTGCATATTAACAGAAGTGTCCAAAAATAATGTCCTTGTTTACATGCTGTACTCTGTTCTTCCATCCAGACATAATCAAATTTCTATTTCATTATCTTAGTTTAGCAGTAATTGCACAAAATAATTTTCTCAGTCTGGGTCCTGTGTATACTATGACAATGTTTGTTCTATCCATTTAAGTGTGTATATTTTTGTTATTCGAAATGACTTATGAGAAGTACTGTGTCCTTAAAACAAATCGTCTTCCTGTTTATAGTCGTGGATGATATATATCACCTATTTCGAAAGATAATTACATTTTTTATTATTTGCTGCACTGCAATGAAACTAGACTGTAAGTATATAAAATTTTCCTTTTGAAAATTGAAGAGTTAAGTCAATGGAAATAAGGGGAAAACAAACATTGCTGTATGGAAAAAGATGCCTTCTCCAGATATGTTTCCTTGGCATTGTTGTTGGTGTATCGTTGGGCAAGACACATCACCTATCTTGCCTGTTTCAGGTGTTAGGGGATGATGATATGGCTTTCTTTATTAGTTTCATGAACATAAGCAAGACAGACTTTGAATTTAACAAAAGAAAATGGTTGCTGCAAATCACATGCTTTTACATATAGAGGACTGGCTTGTGCCCAAGGACACAACAACAGCCATTCACCTGAGGGAGTTGGCACCAAACCTAAAACATATGGGGTCAGTGGATCTTCACTTTATGATGAGAGCAGGATTTAAACCGCCAATCTTCAGAGAACGAACACTATTCTAACAACCACTTTCACCCTCAGAAGTATACATTTATGTTTTGCATCACTTTCTTCAGCATCGCTTAAAGGTACACAATGTAACTTTTTTGGTGGGGGTCATGTTTGCATGGATATGTTATTTCTTTGCCTGTACTACTGGCATTAAACTGATCTATTTTGCATTTATTCAATCACAGGTGTTTGTGTACTGCATGAATAAGTCTCTCCAGGTCTGGTTTAGGCAGTATACCTTTGATTTTTGCAATTTTTTAGATGGTAAAAAAGCTGCAGATGTTATTGATTTGATGTGGCTGTTGAAGTTCAAGTTAAAGTTCAAGTCTCAGTCCATTATTACTCCTAGATTTCTAGCCTGATTTGAAGGTTTTAGAGAGAGAGACTGGAGGTGACTGCTGACATTTTTCTTTGTTTCTTTGAGCCAAAGACCATGACTTCAGTCTTGTCTGAGTTTAGCTGGGGAAAGTTGTTTTGCATCCACACACTGATCTGTTGGATGCAGTGGCAGAGTGAATCCACTGGTCCATATTCACCTGCTGCCAGTGAGACATAGATCTGAGTGTCATCTGCATAGTTGTGGTAGGACACATTATTGCCTGGGACCCCTGTTCAATCTCCAAATGCTGCGGGGTCCCAGGATTGACCCCTGGGGCACCCCACTGGTCAGGGACCTTTTAACTGAGACACAGTTTCCAATTTCAACAAAGAACTCCCTGTCTTCTAGATAGGACTTGAACCAGTTTAGTGCCACACCAGAGATGACCACTTAGTCCTCTAGTCTCAGTAAGAGGATCCCATTATTGACGGTGTCAAAGGCAGCACTCAGATCTAACAGGATCAAGACTTTGCCTGCATCAGTGTTCAGGCGAACATCATTTGTCACCTTGATAAGAGCAGTCTCAGAGCTGTGGTGGGGTCTAAAACCTGACTGGAAAACATCAAAGCAGTTGTTAATTTGGAGAAAGTTAATTAAGCGTGGAACATTCTAGGCAAAGCAACAACATCTCCATGGAGACAAGCTGGCGGCAGACCCCATCACTAAAAAAATTACATATTTCACCTTTAAAGGTGCTCTAACTGTCTTTAAAACATGAAAAACAGAACTAGTTCATTTTAAACAGTTTGCATTGGGTTAAAGTTTTTCCGTGACGCAACTTATGCAATCCGAGCATCCTAATTATTCATGACAATGGGTTTATAAGTGCTTTTCACATCTTTCAGAGACCAGAGCGGAGTATTTCCATTACGCCTAAGCTAACAACAACTAGCATGCTACCCACACACTTCTTGATTTTCGAACAATAAAAGACTTTCTGATTAAACACAGAGAGTTCACAGCAGACTTATTTTGACCTCAAGAGCTGCTTATACAATATATCAAGATTTACGATTCAAGATTGTATTGTCATTGTCATAGAAAACAACAAAATTACGTTTAGAGCATCAAACACTGCATAGTTTGGATGTAAAGTGCAATACAAAAGGTGCAAGAGCCCATCCAATAACCCCATATGGTTACTGGGGCCCATTCATAGCCACAGTGTTCTTATACCAACACACTAATCCATCTTGAATACAATGCAAAGTAAATAGACTGCCAAGAAACGGTATAGCTCTGATTCCTCCACAAAGACAGCTAAATTACAGCTCAAATGGAGGAAGGGATAGAGATGTGTTAAGTTGATCAAATGACTAATTTGACAGGGCAGAAAAGAACTGTGCTATATAACAAAGCAGCAGGAGCAGGGCTGGTTAACATATCAAGAGAAGAGAGGAGAGGTGCATTAAGGATAACTATTGTGTTTAATTCAATGAAAACTCAAGGGGATATTGCACACAGAGAAAGTGTGTCAGCACTGTAACAATACGCACATGGTTTTATTAGCAGATGTTTGGCAGTTTTACAAAAAATGGGTTGAAGTTAAATACAAAATAAACAAAAACAATACAATGGGTGACACAGTTAATGACTAAGAATGTTATTGTTATGGAAGATATTTTGAAAGTGTTGCTAATGCCATGTTTCAGCTGACACCCCCCCCATTCTATAGGCCAATCATATTTAATACAGATGGGGGCAGCTAAAATTAATATTGTTAAAATGCAGATATTTGTTGTTATATAGCGAAGGGTCTATACCAGGGGTCACCAACATGGTGCCCGCGGGCCAGGTCGCCCCCAAGGACTGCATGAGTTGCCCGCAGGCCGGTTCTAAAAATAACACAACTCACTAAAGGGCTGCATCTAAAATGTAATCACCCTTGCATTTATATAGATTTAAAAATGACAATATCTTAAAAATATTTTCATTACAAATGAAGTTTAGATAAGTTAAGGTGAACTCTGACCTCTAGTTCAAAGGTTAATATTGTGTGCGTGACAAAACCAGTGCTTGTGGATAGTAAGCACACGGGCGCTGCGAAGATGAGCGCTGAATGCAGTTTCTTACCCCCATGGCAGAAAAAAGAAAGAAAATTTATCACTTTCACAACGAATGGGAAGAAGAGTTCTTTTTTACGACTGTAAAAGAAACCTGCATGTGTCTCATTTGCTCTGGCGACTGTGGCGACGGTAAAGCGGCACAATGGAGAGACACTTCAGTACGTGTCACAAAAGCTACCATGCTAATACCATGCTAACTACCCACCGGGAAGCGCACTACGTGGAGAAAAAGCCTGTGAGCTAAAGGCAGCTTTGGGTAAGTAACAGTCTTTTTTCACGAGACCGGCGAAAAAGTCACAAAAAGCAACCGAGATTTATTTAAAAATATGTAAGCTGATTTTTCTTGAACATTACATAATTGATAACTCTTTGAAACTTGGTGCAACATAGTTCATGTTTTGTTAAAAAGGTTTGTCAGTGGATAGTGAAAATGGGACATTTTTCTTATGAGATGTAGTGATGTAAGTGTCATCTGAAAATTTAAAGTCAGTCAGTGCTGAATATTGATTTCTGTTTCCCACCTTGTTGTCATTGTTGATAATTATTGTGAGAAATCATTAACCTGATCAGTGTCTTCACATAGATGATTATCATTAATCATTATTAATAATGTATAACTAAAGCCAAACTGAGCAAATTTGTTATTTCAGAAGAGTGTATCAAACTAGTAGCCCTTCGTCTGACTCAGTACCCATGAAGTAGCTCTCAGTATCAAAAAGGTTGGTGACCCCTGGTCTATACTTTAGTCACTAATAGAAATGATCAGGTACAACTGTGTCTTGACTCCCATCTAGAAGAACCATCACAACACCAATAGGGAATTTAATGTTTGAATATTTTAAATACAGCTTTAATGTTCAAATATTGCCCCTCCAACCAACACCAATACATCACATTCTCACGTGGTTCACTGAGGTTCATTTGATCAGCCGATAATTTATTCTAATGTATTCCACATTACGGACTGGGACGAAGGAAACATTGTTACAGAAGACAACAAACATTGTTGCTGGATTAAGGGGCCAATCGAAATACGGAAACTATAAACTGGGACGGGGGGCCTTTTTAGTCTCCCACACCTGGGATACTCTCCTGAAGAAGTCGTACAGATGGCGCTGTTGTCCTGCCTCCACCGGTAGGAAGACAGCGCCAAAACTTGTTTAAATCAGCTGACTGGACACATCACAGCAGCATCACATGACCACTCTGAGGAATACCGCTAGTGAGTAGTCGAAACGGTCAGGTATGAAAACAAACTAAACCTTGGTCTGAAAAAAGAATCTATTAAAATACAATCTTACATGGGTAGAATGAAAAGTGTAAAGTGTCTTGCTCAAGGACACATAGCCATAACCGCCCTTTGCTTAGCTTGAAGTAAATAACAACATGCAGTATAATGTGTGTGTGTATTTCCTTCTAGACCCCTAAACCATGGTTAAATATAGTTGTGTATAAATCCTTGTATTTTGAACCCCCTGCTCTGCGTCCTGTTCTCTGGCACTAGACAGTGATTAGGCTCTTTACAACGCACAGCAGTACCGCTACAGCAGAGGCACAGACAGCAGGGGGCGCTCCTCATTAGTCCTCACACATCCAAATCTACTGCGCTTGTGTCAGTGAAGGCTCAATACTGCAGGATCAACACACTGCTATCCCCAATGCATGCTGGGATACCCCCTCGCTAAACCCGCAATTTATATGCCACAGTTGTTAAGTCATTCATTCACAAATCATGCAACCAGTAACCTGGATTAACCTGGAATTTGCCTTGAATTGGAATGTTACACCGTCTGGCATTAAATGTATCTATCTATTTTGAGAAATAAAAATATAAAAATATCTGTAATAAATAAACGCAACACAGATACATTTAATGCCATACTGTGGTACCCAAGCAAATCAACAACACTATGGAGCAGATGGCCATTCTTCACTAGAAAAGTTACATCCTTTTTCTTTTACACATGCATTTATTTCCACTGAGAGATCATTTTGATTCAACTTTTTTAATTTAAATATTAGAAATTTCCTTGTTTACTTAATTTTTTCCTGTACACATTTGTTTTTATTTATATTATGCCAGTTAAAATTTACACAAGGGCCCTGTTTCAAGAAGCAGGTTTAGTTCAAACTCAGACTTTGCTAACCCAGTCAGTCACCATGGTAACTCCCTCTGTGATCCCAACCTGGTCCAGAGCAGGTTTTATTCCTCTAACCCTGAGTTTAACCAGAGCCTGAAGGAGAGCTGATTGGACAGTACACTTCACCTTTCACAGAAGTATAGGAACAGTTAAAACTAGGTTTAATAATGCATATTTAACTTTATAAAGTGAATTTATTTTCCACTTGCATACATTTTGTTTCAATTTCAAATTTTTTAGACAACACAATTTCCTGCTCATGATAACTTGTTAAATTGGTTTGGTTTATTTGCTTGATATCAAGGAAATAGATCAATGAATTGAGTTGTGGCCTTGTTGCCTTACTTTAATAAATGTATTTAATGTCACATTAAGAAGAACAGTTTATGTTTCTGCTCCAAATGCTCAAATATATCAGACCTTTATGTGCAAAATGATGGTGTGTAACGTTGTAAAATAGAACTTAATCAGGTATAAAATTGCAAGTGTAAAAACATATTTGCGTTTTAATGCATCATACTAATTATTCATTAAAGAATTACTTAACATCCCATTTTAATATCAAACCATGACTTCCTGTCCCTCTAAGATGGAACCTCCTGTGGTTTACCGTTGCCATGGCAAATCCTCTTTTCTGGGATCCATTGATGGTTAGCATTTCTCCTCAGTTAAACTCAAAGTGAACAAACTCTGAGTGGTCTGACTGTTTTCTGAAACAGGAAACTCTGAGTTTGTCTTAGTTCAACCTGCTTTGTGAAATAGGGCCAAGGTGTATGGTTAATGTTATGTAATTATGAGGATATGGATCACATTGTTTGTATTATGACAACTTAGAACCTTTGATATTACACTAAAGGCAGTTAAATGAATTAAAAAGGGAGAGGATTAAATTGTACAGCAATGTGAACGTGATAATGCTTGTATTTATGTTTGTATTTCTGCTTGTGCTCTTAGTATGGCACATAATATGATCATGCTCAATAAACTCAAGCTAAACTAAAAACATGCAGAAAATGCCACTATTGCCATATCATCACCGACTGCCACTTCACACAGACAGGTTAATCCAGGTGTATTGTGAAGTACAGGGCAGTAATAGGATACGAACGTCGGCGAGGTCTGAGCTCTTGTGCGCTGAGAAGGGCGTACTCCACAAATCGTCTTAATGGATAATACAGGATATAACCTTTACTGACTGACACTCGCGTTTAAACTGGATTAGATACAGGAATCAGGATGTGGAGGCGCTCAATGAAGTAGCATCAACATTATAACAAGATTCAAGTAATACAATTTCTACAACAGGTACAGCTCTGACATGAAGAGGCTGGGAGTTCAAATCCAGCCTTTTCCAGTTGGTACAGCCGTTGTCTCCTTGTGCAAGACGCTTCCACCATTGCTTACATTTGATATAGTTATAGAGGAATATATTTGGTACTAGTTGGAGAGGTTATGGTCACAAATGAGAGCCACATTTCTTTTGGTTTGCCCCAGGGCAGCTGTGGCTAAAGGTGCTTAGTCCTTACTATGTGTATTTGTAAGCAGCCATCCTTCAATATAATAATTTTATAGCCACTTCATGCTTTCAGTAGCTGTGATGTGAATCTTGTTGAACTATTATTAATATGATGGATTAGAAATAACATTTTTGCCGTGACAGCAGTGATTTTTGATAACACTTTTATAAAATGCTTAAACGTTCACAACAAAAAAACGTTTGAGGTCTGTATTGCTTTTTTCCGTGGAGATGTTCTTGCTGTGCCTGGAATGTTCCACAGTATGGCATTAAACTTATCTCCCTCAGTGGACATAAGCAACGGATGCCACTGGACCAAGTTGCAGGTTAGATCTGTGGAGAGACGACCATGCTCATCCGATGTATTTTGTATCGATAAAAACACAATTGGACAAATGGAATATTTATGTGTAATGTCATACAGTGGAACATTCCGGGCAGAGCAATAACATCCCCAACTTTTCAGAGCTTTAACCGTTTTATAGTTGTTCCCCTTCTCATTTACACTCTGAAGTTGTATTTAGTGATTCGTGCATGTTTGAGTAATCTTTAAACGCTTATTTTCAAGACGCCATTTTGCCGATCTACCCCCGTTTTCACCTCCACCGGTGCACGCCCACTGTGACGAACGCACTTCCTTCTCCAGTTTTATTTTCTTAATCCGTGTTACTCGTTGAATTCGGCAGCATCACGTAGCCATTTTGGTACAATTTTTTTTTTAAATGGGCTGCTCGCTAGTGTGATGTGCAGCTATTCATAGGGGGCGCCGACAGCATGCGGCGCTTTGTTTTGATGAAGTTTACGGCAATGTTAGCTCCCATTGGGCACTGCAGTTTTCTAGCACAGAAGTCAGCGGACTTGTTTCTTAAGTCGTTTTAGATGAATATTGTGATTTAAAATGTGCAAATTATAACACAGTGATCCAAAGGTGTCATAGATTATAACTATGTAGCAGACACAAACACAATAGGTCGTCTTTAAGCCGTCCTACACATTCATCAAGCGTGTAGTACATATGTAGAGTGCAGTCACACTCATTTGAGGTACTGAGACTGTGTTGAAATACGCCATTTTGGATGTAATTCGAGCACACGTATTTCTTCTTACATTCCTCACCCTCCAAATGTCAAAATACTCAAAGGGAAATGTCCAAGTTTAAGACAAGCACCATTTTTAAGCTACATTACATCTGCTCTGTTCTGGTTCCTGCTGCTGTCAGAGCCCCTGTCTACAGTTCAAATCCCTGGTCTCACTGCTCAGAGGAAACACGGCAGAATAACTGTATAATTTGAAAAGTTGAAAGTCAGGTATATGGATTCACACAGTGTCAGTTTGTCCAGTGGTAGATCAGTGTAGGTGACAGTAGGCATGGGACAACATTGAAATTTGGTGTCACAATTAACATGGCCAAAATAATTGTGGTTAACGATTATATCAGGATAATGATTGTTAAAGTTGCTGACAGTTTAAAAATGGTATGGATATGAATTTTTATATCGCACTTTTCCACCTTCAGGACACTCAAAGTGCTTTACATCAAGGAACCACCATTCACACACACATTCATACACCAGTGTGTGCAGACACTGGGGGCGAGGTGGGTTAAGTGTGCCAAAAAGTGCTTTCATCAAGGAACCACCATTCACACACACATTCATACACCAGTGTGTGCAGACACTGGGGGCGAGGTGGGTTAAGTGTGCCAACCTGACCGCTCTACCAATAATGTTTATATCGAGAGCGGGATTCGAACCGCTTAACTTCGGATCAGTGGACCAACTCTCTACCAACTGAGCTACTATCGCCCTAATTTTAACATTATGAATAGGTTCCGTATTGAAACAGCGGTTATAGTATTGTACTTTGTTATCAGATATTACAAAAAATCGACTTTTTCAAGCTTTCTACCATGTTATAAAGTTCTTTCAACACGTCAGTTGTAATGTGATAGCGCTCTGAAGGGGAAGTGACTTAGCAAAGGGAGCAAAGGGAGGGGAGACTTATTAAACATGTTAATACACTGTATTCTCGCAGTTAATACCCCACAGAAGTGTAATATCCCCTCTTTAATTAGTTTTATCTTGTATGTGGATTCACGCGGTGGCATTGTGTCCAGTGGTATAATGATAGAACGTGCGTATTTCCTTGGCCGACACCTACCCTGAGCTGAAGATCGGAGCTGCGGAGAGGGGAGGTGGCATTGCTATGGCGCCCGTGCACTCAAATGTGAAGGTCACTGAGATAAGCGCTGGCCATGACGATTGTGGAGGTGACCCTGTGTATGTGGAGTAAAGATACATATATATACATTTAAACACACTGGATTGTAAGGTCTATGTATAAGAACAGATTTTGGTTAGATTAAATAAATGAATACATTGGGAAAAAATAAATACATCTTTTAAAATAAACCTTTTATTGGCTACTCAGAGTTATATTGCATTATTAATTCACGGCTCATTAATAATATGTGGAGTTTACAACCGCCAACCTGTGCCAGATAACTCACCAATTACACACTCACACACTTTATTCTTACTTAAGCAAGGTGGATGAAGTGTCTTGCCCAAGGACACGTCAACAATATGCACTGTTTGTAATTGCGAATCAAACCACCAACCTTCTGACAATCACTCTACATTAGTAGTAGTAGTCGTATTTCTAGTAGCAGTAGTAGACGTCACAGTTGTAGTAGTAGTGGTAGTACTAGTTGTCATAGTTGTAGTAGTAGTAGTAGCACTAGTAGTAGTAGTAGCCATAGTTGTAGTTGTAGTAGTATTTCTAGTAGGATTAGTAGCAGTACTACTACTATTAACTACTACTGTAGTAGTTAGTAGTAGTAGTACTGCTACTAGTAGTAGTAGTAGTTCTAGTAGTAGCAGTAGGAGTAGCCGTCATAGTAGTAGCAGTTGCTGCAGGTAACATAGTTGTAGTTGTAGTAGTATTTCTAGTAGGATTAGTAGCAGTACTACTACTACTACTACTACTACTACTAGTAGTAGTAGTAGTTCTAGTAGTAGCAGTAGGAGTAGCCGTCATAGTAGTAGCAGTTGCTGCAGGTAACAAGCCACCAATAATCCCTCATAATTGACATAGTTGTATAAACTCAGACCTTCCCTATAACCTTTATATGATAAAAAGGTCAAACTTTAAAAAACTAGTTTGCGTAATGAACCTCATACACGAAATAGCACATAACTCCACCTTTGCAGCCCTCACTACTAAGGCCTATCTCAATATCGGCCAACGCAATAATCAATATCACAAGAGGAGATATATATATATACATACATACACACACACACACATATATATATATATATATTACAGCAACACAAAGTTCTTCATTTTACAGAAATATGCTGTTTTTGAAAGTAAAATAGACAAAAAGGCAGATCAAGTTTTTACTTTTACACAGTTTGACTAGAAAATGAAGGCACATTTTTGTTATAATTTACAGAAGACCTATTGTGGTTGTGTCTGCTATATAGTTATAATTTATGACATATGTGGATCATTATGTTATAATTTGAACATTTTAAATGGCAATATTCATCTAAAGTTTTCTGCGGCGCTGACGTTGCTGTAAACGTCATTACAACAAAGAGCCGTGAAGTTGTGGGAACCTCTGATGGATAGCTGCACATTACAGTAGAGAGCCCGCATTTTTTTTCCATTTGTACCAAAATAACTACGCAACACTGCCGAATCTTATGCATATCACTGATTAAGAAAATAAAACTGGAGAACGAAGTAAGTACAGAGCAGTTGAAACGGGAGTTGATCGGCAAGATGGCGTCTTAAAGATTGCTCAAACATGTGTGAATCACTCCAATGCAATTTAGTGAGTAGATAGTTGGGGAAACGACTATAACATGGCTAAAACCTCTAAAATTTTGCACAATAAGTCTGCTTTAATTGATCTTATTGTGCCCAAATATACATTGAAATATAATATTGTTATTGCAACTCCGACTTACTACCATGTAACTACATAGTAACAAGTACTGTAAAAAAGTGTGACCAAAAATGTATAATCTCATATATATATATATATATATATAGATAGATAAAAATGTATATCTCATATATATATATATATATATATATATAGATAGATAGATAGATAGATAGATAGATAGATAGATATAGATGCGATATTTGAAAAGTGAAGTTATCCAGAGTAAACAAGCCCTATCAGCTGAAGTGGTGGTGGTTGAGTTGGATTCACCCTTAACCCTCTAGTCCCGTCTCTCTCAGTGTGAACTTCCTAAAGTCTGCTCTAAACTTCAAACAGTGAACTCTGCTCTGCTCATGCTAATTAGCCCTCCTCACAGCTCCAGCTAATGAGCCACACAGCACAAGGCTAAAGAGGCTGTACCAAACCAAACAACTTACTTCAAAATCTACGCTATATTTCATTTAATATAAATTCAAATGGGATGCATATTTTTTTATCAGTTGAACCAAAACATCATAAAATACAGTGGCATTGACCCAAAAGATAATTGTCCAGCTCTCATGATGAATTTAAATGTAAATTATGTACTTTTGTGGTGGGGGTCAGTCACGTGCTTGTCTCCTTGGAGTTGTTATTGCGTTGCTTGGGATGTTCCAAAGTATGGCATTAGTATGGATATCTTTCCGTTTTATTATTCTATTCCTATGTATCGTGTTATTTGCATATTTGTTTTTGTTGACTGTGAAGCACTTTGGTTAGCTTTTGTTTTAAAATGTGCTGTATAAATAAACCTGAATTGAACTGCACATGTATCACCATGGAGACCAGCAGGTGACACCAATGGGCCAAGTTACAGATCGGATCTATGGACAGCAGACCACGCTCACAGTAAGAATGGATGTTTTTCAAGGTATTTCTGAGCAATGAAGACACCTGTAATTGAATACATGCAAGATAGTAAGGTTTAATGTTATATTGTGGAACATTTCAGGGAAAGCAATAACATCTTCATGGAGACATTATATTCTGTAATGCATATTTGTACTATATGATACTTGCTAAATGCAGAATCCTTAAGCGTTTTTACATTAGAACTACTAGTTTTCAATCTCAAAACATTGACATTATGACTTGGTTTGGTGGGAGAGTACCTCTGGTAAATAGTTAGTCAGTGAAGTGGCAGTTTGTGGAAAAAAAAAAAAAAGAAAGACTGATTTAACAGTGTCATATATAATAATAACTTTTGTGCACTTTCAATAGGTTTTGGCCCTTGGTAACATTATGGTTGTAATACCAGTTGTCTGGAAATACCTGTGCGCATGTCATGTCTGCTGCCCATGTCCAAACATGGCGGAACAATGTGGAAAACATAAAATAAACAACCTATAAAAATTTAAACTAATTAAAATAAACCCAGTTATTTATATATGAAAAGAATACTTCAGCTTGTGGTGTTGTTTTAATATTTATTATCCCTCAAAGTTAGCATTAGCGTTAGCATTAAGACTCAAGTGAACTCCAGTGAAGTATTCATTTTATTTGTGTAGTTTTTAACATGTTGTTGGGAACATTCACCTGCAGCTCCCTGTCCGCTGCCTTTAAATATTTATTCATTTTAGCAACTCAACTCAAAACAACAAAAACCTCAAGAGATAAAACTGGACAGGAACATAGACTGTATAAAGACGTGGACTAAGTGAGTGTGACGTCACCCATAGCGTTCAGCCGCCAGTCAATGAAAGATCATGTAGAGCAGGTTAATATGAACATTTTAAGACCAAAATGATGAGGCTCACTGCAGCAGTTACAGAGAGAGGGGCCACTGTTTTCTAATGTAAAGCGAATTGGAGCCAAAGTGCGCCCATGATCACTTCCTATTTGGAACGCCGCGGCTAGCAGGTTAGCTAGTTAGTCATTGTGTGATATGTTTTAGTCGACCTGTCATATGCACTTAACCATATTTTCATTTTATTATTGCTATGTCTGCGCTCTGAATAGTCAGTTAATGGGAGGTAAACATGTGGACATTGGTACGCTCCACTCTGACTCAGGTGATGTAATTAAACCCGGATGGATAAGGCTTTGTTTACAGAGCTTTGTGATTGGTGGGGTCGCGTTAGCTGCAGATAGAGTCATGTGCTGTCAGGGGCCTTTGAATGTTTCATGTTCATGCAAATGTCAACATGTTTTAGCTTCGTTAGTGTGGCAATGGTGGTTTCTAGATTCGAGAATGAGAGTGGGGACAGAAGCAAGAATACCAATTAATGTTTTAATATAATGAGAAACAAAAGTTAAAATTCATGTTGAATCTGAGCCTTTAAATTACACATAAAAGTAGCCAAAACAAAACCTGTGACTCACCTCTGAAAATTACTTTCATAACATTCATAAGCTACTATAGGCTAAAGTTGGTAATGTGGTCAGAAAAATTACAACATTTTGATTGAAATATTACTGCTTTTCCAGGAATGTTCCACAGTATGGCATTAAATGTATCTATCTCCACGGAGACTACCAGGTGGCGCTATGAGGCCAAGTTACAAATCAGATATGTGGAGAGGAGATGACAGTGACGGTAAGAACACACGTTTTTGTTGTGGTATTTTATAGCAGTAAAATTGCATCATGTAAGAAAATATACAGTATAGGATACAGATACATTCTGGGGAAAGCAATAACATCTCCATGGAAACAAGCAGATGGCGCACGTTCTACCTGAAAAGTTACGTAATGCACTTTTACAAGCCTACAAGCTTATGATATGTTGTGATGCCATGTAAAACCCTGCCTTAGAAATACGTTATTATCGAGCGTACCGTCTGCGTGGTTCCCCGACCTGGAAGTGAGCTACATAGATCTCTCCGTGCGCTGACTACAGTTGATTTTATTAATTTGGGTCTTTGCTTGGGGGAGCGTGGAGTTACCCTAACAAGCCGGCTGTAAGTTGGTAATTGGTTAGGATGCAATGGAGTTCAGACTGGTCCACTGCTGCTGTACGCCCACCTCCTCTCACTAGTTGACTCATTAAATGCCCCGTAACCGTATTTTTCCCATGTATTTGAGCAACATTCGTTTTGCCCCAGTACAGACATATTGTATAAGCAGCTCTTGAGGTCAAAATATGTCTGATGCGTGCTGCCTGCATCTAATTCTAAAGCATTATGTTGTCCGTTAATCAGGAAGTGTGTGTTAGCATGTTAGCTGTTGTTAGCTTTACCGAATCGTGGTCTCTGAAAGTTGTGAAAAGTGCTTATAAATACATCGCGGTGAATGCTCGAAATGCATGAGGGAAGTGAGGAGTAATTTAGACCTACCTTTTTTTGCTTTTAAGACAGTAAAAATCTGGTACAGCGCCTTCAAGGACGACATATTCAGGTATTTAGTATTCAGCTATAACATATGTAGATCATTATTGTATTTATTACATCGTTCATTCATTGTAAACCACAATATTGATC
The DNA here is from genome assembly GCA_000787095.1 of Periophthalmodon schlosseri. Classification (NCBI taxonomy): domain Eukaryota; kingdom Metazoa; phylum Chordata; class Actinopteri; order Gobiiformes; family Gobiidae; genus Periophthalmodon; species Periophthalmodon schlosseri. The sequence goes on from KN469468.1 coordinate 33,194, forward strand.
TTAAAGGTGCTGTACGTTCATTTTAAATTCCAAAGTTGTTCCCATAGACTGTATAAAGAAGTGAACTAAATGAGTGTGAAGTCACCCATAGCGTTCGTCTCCAGTCAAATGAAGCTCGTCGAGGCTAGGAGTCATGGGGCGAATTTGGAGCCAAGTTCAATATTAAGAATTCCAACCGAGAGTATCATAGCAACCAAAGAGCCAATCTGGAGCGAGGCTGCAGGGAGCGGGCGCTTAGCAATGCTGTCAAGTGAATTGGAGCCAGAGTCGATGAGCCGGAAACGCTCCCATGAGCCCTTCCTATTTTGAACGCGATGGCTAGCAGTTTAGCTATGTCCATTTATATATACAGTCTATGGTTGTTCCTCACTTAACTTAAAGATTCCGAGAATCATAATGATTCACCGTTATGAGTTTATAAGCACTGTCCACAACCTTCAGAGCCCGGAGCGAAGTTTTGCTGTGACAGTAAAGCTAACAACAACTAGCATGCTAACACACACTTCCTGATTCTCAGACAATAAAACGCTTTATAATTAGTTACAGGCAGTAAGCAGAAGACTACAAGAGCTGCTTACACAATATATTTGTACTGGGGCAAGACAAATTTTGCTCAGATACATGAAAAAAAATTGGTATAGGCCTTTTAAACCGGCTATTAATAGAAACAGATCTAAAGACATTTCACCGAAACGGGGAGCAGATTTGCATTTATGTGTTGTATTTTTAAAAAATGACTATGCTACATGCTAATCCTACATGTATGATCCTGAGTCCATTAAAAAATAATAATAATAATGATCACAAGTAATTACAGAACAGTGGGCGGGGATAGGGGGTAAGTAACAACACAAACAAGCCAGCTGTGAGTTGGTAATTGGTCAGGATGCGATAGAGTTCAGACTGGTCCACTACTGCCGTACGCCCACCTCCGCTGGTCTAGATGACTCATTAATCATGGATATACTGTGAGGAAGTGGGCAGACACACAGCCCAGAATCAACACTCGCTAACAACGTGCCGCCAAATGCCCTCGCCAAATATGTCACCGCAATGTCACCAACGGAGTGCAAACAAGCTAGCACGTACTTGATAGCATCCGTGTCAGGGGCAAACCAGAACTAATTATCGTATTGTTTGCAATTGTCAGGTGTTAACTTTGAAATTGAGACGCTAGACAGGTTTTTCTTGAACATTACTTGAAGAAATAGTTTGTTGAGGTGGTAGGAGGTGTACAAATTGGTTGAATATAGTGTATAAAAATAGGACGACAGAAATAATATGCCTACTACTTTTAAATACGTTTCTCAGAATTTTAGCATTGGTAGACTGTTAACCCAGCTAACCACACTATCATTTTTACTCACCTTCGCTACTTATGTTCATCAGTTAGCACCAATTATAGGCTATCTCTGGGTTGTTGTTTTTTTGTTTTTTTTTTTACAGAGTTGAGCTAAAAAGAATAAATACTTAAAGATCAGGCAGTGGACAGAGATTTTACTGGTGGATATTACTAGCAACATGTTGAAAATTTCACCGGACACTTCTGAGTTTATAAAGATAGGGTTTTTTTTTTCAATGCTAACGCTAATGCTAATTTTGAGGCTTAATAAATACCGAAATAAAAACTGTAAGTAAGTAACAGGCACGTTCATACGGACTTGAGCCTGGTTGTTTGTACATCCCTGTAACCACTTTTCCCACCCGGAGGTGATACTTCCCGGGCCCTAGTGCAGAATGTGGGTGGGTCAGCTGTTTCTCCGGAGTAGGAGTGGCTCTGTGTGCAGCCGCCTCTCATGTCAGAGGAGGGCGCTGTGCCTAAAGCTCCATGCACACCACCGCGTGCTTTTGTTTAACTTTTCCTTTAATATTTAAGCTGTACGTTAGATCGTGGACGCGTGGTGAAAATATCAGCGTGTTTATTGCTACGAGTGTGAAGAACGCTGCTTATTTTGAGCTAGCTTTGAGCTGTTAGCCGCCGTGCTGATACATCATCATACCCGCTCCCCTCACTCTCACTCGCTCCTCCCGTTTTTAATGCAAAATACATAAGTACTGTGGACTTTGTAGAGCCGGGGACAACGCCCAGAGATCACCTGAGTGCGCTGTTTGTAAAAGGCCACAGCGAGCTAGCTAGCGCGCTGCTGTCCACATGGGTCTCACCACCTTATTTACAGGTGACATTTTGAGTACTTTTCACCGTTCAAAGGATACAATCTTTTCAATTGATATTTCTCATGGTGACTGTGCTAATTTTTCATCACTCTAAAACCTACGGATAGGCTACATTTGCAAAAGCACCACAAACACGTCGTAATATAAGTTGCCTGTTGATAGCATGTGTACTGGAGCAACCCAGGCCTAATTATGTATTTGCGGGGAGCAGAGGTCACACAAATTGGTGGAAAATGTATTAAAAAAAGAAATAGGTACACCAAAATAATAAGCACTCTGGTTACAGAATATGCCATAGCCTTGAGACCTGACCTTGACCTAACCGTACAAATATGTAGTTATTTGCTAGAAAATGCTGCCATAGATACTAGCCTATGGACAATACACGTTTTAGGTGTGCAGTATTCTGTCTCCAAACAAGCTAGCATCTTAATAGCATTTATGTCAGGGTTAAACCAGGTCTAATTATGTTGTCTGCAATCACAGGCTTTGAATAGAGACACTAGACATAAGGCAAGGCAAGTTTATTTTTACAGCACAGTTCGTACACAAAGTAATTCAATCCGCTTTGACAAATCAAACATAAATAATCATCATACAATAAATATTAAAAGAGAAGAGTGCAGAATAAATAAGTCATGCGTACAGCTAAACAGAACCGGTTTGAGCCTGGATTTAAAGCAACAACATCTCTATAGGGACAAGCAGGTGGTGGATGCTCGCTTAAAAAGTTACGTAAGTGCATCTTTAATGTTGGCACAAGCAACCATTGTTTTGTTACAGTTGGTGTATTGCAGTGTAAAGAATTATGATCTTCCCTTATTGTAATATGTTTTATTTGGCAGACAGGTAAACTCCATGACACAGGACTGTCTATTACAGCTTAAATGATTTTTTTTGCACCATGAACAGGCTATGGTCATTTGCCTTTTCTTTGTCACTGATTCAATAGCCAACTAACTGTGATTAAAGGCACTATGTAACTACCTAACTGTCTCCATGAAGATGCTATTGATTTGTCTAGAATGGTTCACAGTATGGCATTAAACTTAACTATCTTTGCAGACAAGGAGGTGACACATTAGAGGAAGTTACAGGCCCGATCTGTGGAAAGGCAAGCCCGTGAATTGTAAGAATGTATGTTTGTCAAGGTTGTTACCTCATCAAAAACATACACGGAGTTGTGTTTTGTTTCATTCACACATGTTTGAGTGACCCTTTATTATTAGTCTGTCTACATCTCCAAAGCTCAAAATGTTTAAAAACACAGTGGAGCACTTCCTGTATTACCACGTGACATCACAAGGCGGAACAGAGTGTTTTCTGTTTGAAAGAAGAACTCAGCTTAACTATGCAGGGTCTGTGTGTTAAACATGTGTGAATGAGACAAAACACAAATCCAGGTATGTCTGCGATGACGAAACAACATTATAACATAGATCAGAAAATAGTGTAATATGGGCCCTTTAATCTGCATTAAAAAAAAAAAAAACAACTCCTAACCCTGTAGTTTAGATCTGTACAAACACACTCTGAAATGTGATTCTTGTATCAGTTTGTCAGTTCATGTTTCAATCTTTTTGTCAATTCTCCAGGGCACTTTGAACAGAATTTTATTAAAACAGAAATCGTAAATCTAATCGCTGTGCTCACTGGAAAAATCACAGCTTACAACTAACTTTAAAACATGACTCAGATGTGCAAACCAATACCTGTGATATAGACTTCACAATGCCAAAGCAAAACCAGGATGCAGGTTCCTCAGTAGCACTTTTTCACTGTGTAATCTATCTTCCTGCCAGAGCATTGCCCAAACGGTGCCAATGTGAATATGGCTGCAGCCCTATAACTTCAACTGGAGGTGAGGGAGAGCGCTATACAAAAAGCTAACACAGTTTAAAAATCTGTCTCTGTTTTATGGGGGATTTGACTAACCACTTAACCAAAAGTAAATAAACTAGAGGCATTATCTTTTATCCATTGCACGTTTTCACTTTATTCCAGACTTAAAGCGGCCTCTTCGGGGAATGCAGGGATTTCATTTTGATTTGGCAGTAAGAGCGTGAATGCAGCTTAAGGCGGAACTCAGAAACTTTTTATTTTAACTTCAATAATTGTTTCAAAATCCATGCGGTGGTGTGAACATATTCGTGGCTAGCAGCTTCTGGTTATAAGGCGCCATTTTGAGCAAGCTTGACCATTCAAAAGACATAATATAATCATTTGAATTGTTAATTTCTATGGCAACGATCCTAACTTAGGATAAATACACCAAACAACAAGCTAATGATGGTATTTCCCTATAGAATACCTTGTCCAAATGATTATAATTAACTGGACTAAATTATTTTGTGGTGGTGGGAGGCCTGCAATGTTCCACTGTATGGCATTAAACATAACTATCTTACATTCATTCAAGCAGTTTTATTGCTAACAAAAACGTTGAAAATCCTGCATTCTGACTGTGACCTGTAACTAGAGGTGAGTAGAGTAGCCTAAAAATTGTACTCAAGTACGAGTAAATTTACTTCAAAATAATATTACTCAAGTAGAAGTACAAAGTAGTGGTCCAAGAAATTTTTCAAGTAAGAGTAAAACGTATTTGGGGAAAGTACTACTCAAGTAAAAGTAACTTAAAGAGCAACTGTCAAGACATAACATCTGATTTATAATTTGAAGTTAATGTAATTTAAAGGGCAAAACATTAAATAATGCACAAAGTCTGCTATTTCCAAAGGACAGACACAAAACTTACTTTAGAAGGCGCAGTGCAAGAAACACATGTTCAAATCATTTTCATATTAGAGTACTGTTACTTCAAAAAAATATTACTCACGTAGGAGTAAAAGTATGCTGCTAGAAAAGTACTCTGAAAAGTACAATTTCTTTAAAAAGTTACTCAAGTCAATGTAACTGAGTAAATGTAACTGAGTACTACCCACCTCTGCCTGTAACTTGCCCTGATGGCTTCCCCTGCTTGCCTCCATGGAGACTGATAGCTTTAATGCTATACCGTGGAACATTCCAAAGCAATAACATCTCCACAAACACTAGCTACTAGCACTAGACGGTTACATGGTGTAGCTTTAAATATACTGCTACCACTTCCACAGCCACCAACCTTCTAGAATATAAATGTTTAGAAGATTACATAATGCATAATTAAGTATTGACTTCTCAGGGACTTGCAGTATAGTTGAAAAATGAATGTACTTTATGTGGCTTACAATATCTACGACTGGTTTCAAGGTCACATTCACATAACGATATGAAGATGCCTTTGTAACATTAGCTAATACGTTGCGCGCTGAAGCTATTCTCGCAGTTCCCTTTATTTTTACTGTAAGTATAAGCACTTTAAACTGGAGCAGGTGGTCAGACGCCCGGAGCTGTGCAGACAAGATACTTCAACACAACAGCAAGAAAACCACAAAATGACTCAGATAGCAGGTAGCAGACAGCGCTGCTTCTAGACAGCGCTAAACAGCAAGAAGGCAAAAATACACTGGCATATGCAAAAAGTGCTGATTAACAGTTAAAAGTTGCTGAAGCAGGGGTTATATATAGAAGCAGGAGCATAGAGAGTTTAGGAGCTGAAAAATAAACCTGTTTTATGGATGGGGTGGTGTCAAAATGCCAGGTGGAGGGCACAGGGCGTAGATAGTTACTCGATATAGGAAGGAACTTTGTTTTAGGCCTGGGAACGCCTTGGGGTCCCACTGGAGGAGCTGGAGGAAGTGTCTGGGGTGGGGGAGTCTGGGGGTCCCTGCTTAAACTGCTGCCAACGCGACCCAGCCCCGAATAAGATGAAGAAAATGGATGGATGGACAATAGAACTGACCAATGACTGTTGAGGTAGTGATGTGTGATACCAGTGATTTTGGTTGGAACACCTCTATATCGGTGTATTATTTTTGCCAATGGAACGTAACAAAGTAAAAGTAGTAAAGTACTGTACTTAAGTCGAAATGTTAGGTATCTGTAGTTTACTTAAGTTGATTTTATAGTGGATACTTTTACTTCACTTTATTTGGGAGAAGGTATGTGTACTTTCTACTCCACTACATTTTGAACAGAACTGAAAAGCAAAGTTTTGTTTTTTTTTATTACAGTTTGAGACCTGCTGAAAAGACTGAGTTTAGTTTTAACACATTCGTAGTGCGCAAACAAAAATGTACAAATAAAAACAGCTAGATTGATTTCATTGTTTCTGTTGAACAAAATTCAGCACAAATCTTGTTCAGAAACAGTTATTTGAAGCTTTATTAGATCTGGAAATCTCCGCGAAATACTTTCAGTGCATTTTTAAGTAGATACTTTAATACTTTTATTTAAGTAGATTTTTTCATGTGATACTTTTACATGAGTATTTTTTGCTCCAGTATCAGTACTTCACCCCATCTTGAACCGTTTTTAAAAATTGTGCAGATAAACTAAACTATGGGCAATATATTTTCAAAATTGATTAACACTTTATTAAAAAAAACAGGCATCTTTTAAGAATTTCAAAATATTGATTTTTTTGTATGAGAATCGATACTTTTGACTTAATGTTATCGATTGGCCAGTCTTGAACATTGGCTAGGTTTTTGTTGATCTAGTGGTAAATTAGCCTTAGATTCTTCCATAATAACAGTTTGGTAACATGGGTTGACATTTTAGAATTTGAAGTACAAATTTCATGCTGTGAGAAAATACATTTGAAAATAAAAAACCCAATGTAATGTTGATAATAATTAACCCCCACAAACTCATAGCAGTAGTCTTGCCTTGAATTTGAATAATATCACTTTTTTTAAATTGAAAATACCCAAATAAACAGCTAAATGGTTGATTTGTGTAAACATATAAGATAACCTTTATTTGCCCCACAATGGTAAATGGGAAATGGTCACATTTTTTTCCACCTTCAAGGCTCTCAAAGTGCATTACATCAAGGAACCACTCACTCATTCACACACACATTCATACACCAGTGTACACAGACACTGGGGGCGAGGTGGGTTAAGTGTCTTGCCCAAGTACAAAACAACAGCATTCATCTGTGGGAGCTGGAATCGCATCACCAACCCATGAGTCAGTGGATCTGACCGCTCAACCAATGATGCTTATGTCTAGAGCAGGATTTGAACCGCCAACCTTCAGATCAGTGGACAAACCATAGGCTGTATATATAAACAGACATAGCTAACGCGCTAGCCGCCACGTTCCAAATAGGAAGTGATCATGGGCACGATTCCAGCTTCATTGACTCTGGCTCCAATTCACTTTACATTGGAAAACTGTGGCCCATCTCTGTAACTGCTGCTGTCAGGCTCATCAGTTTGGACTTAAAATGTTCGTATCCCATCTCTGAACTGCTGCTGTCAGGCTCATCAGTTTGGACTTAAAATGTTCGTATTAACCCGCTCCACATGATCCTGGTGTTTTTATTTTGCTATTTTGTCCGTGATTCAAGATATGAACATTAACAACAGGCAAATCCCGCGCCTTCTTTACCCGGAGGTCGCTCCCTCTAGCGTCAGCAACAAGTTTGATTGACAGTGTTGCTAAGCGCCCACTCCTTTCTAAACCTCGCTCCAGATTGGCTTTTTGGTTGCTATGATTGGAATTCCAAATATAGAACTTGGGTCCAAATTCACCCCTATAAGCACTAGCCTCGATGAGCTTCATTTGGCTAGAGCTGAACGCTATGGGTGACGTCACAATCACTTTGTCCACTTTTTTATAGAGTCTATGGGACAAACATTCAAACACCAACTAAGCCACTGTCGCTCAATGGAGAGATTACAGTGTTGCAAAGAAAAGTTGAAGAACAGCAGGAGGTTAGGAAACATTCACTTAAAAATAGACGTAAAATATAACACTGTACCAGTACCAGATTAAAGCAACAAAACTACAAGACTATTGGGAACTATAAATAGCTGTATGATACTGAACTTACTGCACAGACAGACGTACTTAAATATATAACTATAAACCATGCCAAGATATCTACATTTTAATTCTCAAGGAGCACATTCTATATAACAGCCTCTATATTTTGTTTACCTTTCCTCGTCCTCATTTTAAACAATCCGACCTCAACACAACCTATAAGATGCTGGTCCATTGCCAGTCTGCAGTTGCGGCCTGCATGTAGTGGGGGTCTGTGTGTGAACAGCTTGCGTGTGTCTCTATGGGGCGGTCAGGTGACAGGGAGTGGTGCATTCATAATGAGGAGGGGCCATTGTGTCGGTGTGGGACTGCGGAGAGCCAGGGCGCTGAGGGGTAATGAGGCACCGTGTTCAACAGTCACACACGAGCACAGAGCAGAGTGGCCCACCTGAGCCGCTCTACCGACAGGCCAACACACAGACAGTGCAGACGATGAACAGAGGTATGAACAATTATGAGGACATTCTATAGTGGCAACCGAGAGCATGAGAACATGAAATGTGTTTTATACATAGAGATCTTTGATTGTTTTGATTTATTGTTTGTTAGTGTTTTGCATAAGCCTATTTATAATGATAGCTTTTATGGGAATGTTTTATCTGTCTCTACTGGTTTGATTGACACATTTCAGAATTAGCATGTAATGTTGCATCCTGCCAAGTCCATCTTTAACCCTTGTGCCTTGTTGAAAAAATGCGTACACTGAGAGTGTTTTGTACAAATTTTGTATTTCAGTTTTTAAACTGCCATAAAATCGTCAAGCGAAAGTGAATATTGGAATTATAAATTATCATATTTTATTAACCCCTTAGATGCCAGTTTTTGTCACATGCCACTTTAGAAAAAAACGTGATAATTCCATTTTATGTCTTTTTTTAGTCTGACTATGGTCAGTGTGACTGGTCATCCAGTATAATGGAATTCATGGATACACACATTTCTAAACACGTTTAGGGTCTACAAAACTTCTCACGTCACCAAAATGGGTCTGATGAGGATGAAACTCACACATGTATAAAAACCTGTAAAAACACACTGTGTGAATGCTCATGGTAATCGAACAACCACAGCCAAAGTTATCATGATATGCACATTTTAGAAATAAGACCCCTGTTCAATGTTTTTATGGACAGAATTTGTAGGCGCAGTCAGGGGCCGGAGGGGGGGCGGTTTGGGGACCACAGGATCACATCTCTGCTGTTTGCAAATGACGTTGTCCTGATGGCTCCATCCAACCAGGAGCTGCAACTTGCACTGGGGAGATCTGCTGCAGTGATGCAGGCAATTTAAATAGGTCAACTGACTTCCTCCACATTTTGAAAATTGATGAGTGCAGTTTTAAGACTTATTTAACAGAATGTGACTAAATGACTCCTTCACAGCATAAGCTTGAACATATGTGGGATTTCCCTGAACAGCCTGAGCCAGTTTACCAATTATCTGAAAGTGGCCAACTGCTTCACAGGTCACTGTGTGCACCACTGCTGTCATACGATTTTTTTCGATTTTTGCATGATTTTAATATTTACACCACTATCTAGCTCACCAATCTCTTATCAACTGTAACTTACTCCCTAAAAGTTTGTCAAAAAGTGAAGTAGAACAATTTGTGGAAACTGGGATTAGTCACAGAATATCAAAAAATATGAAAACTCCAGATAATTCACTTGGATACATAACCTGGTTAGAAAACATTTACTAATGCATTTTACATAAATTGTGTATTTAATGGGTAATTATTATACACCTACTTAACAAAGTCTTATTTTCTTGTGTTTTACCATAGCTTGCAAAAATGTTGACCCTAGTTTTTCACTGAATATAAAAAAATGATAAAAATCATTCCAATCAGACCTTTCTTGAAGCGCAAATACAATTATGGGGCTTGAAAATAGTATGCTTCTGTCCATTTCTGCACTTAAATATCAAAATTGTATCTTATTTTATGTTAGAATTGACTAAAATAATTACTATTAGCCAGTTTATCATTGAAAATGTGCTATGGTTTTAACTTTAGCTTCTATTCTAAACATTCTTATGACACTGCATTTTAAAGCGTCTTTAGTCTTCACATGAAATCTATGTGAGAAAGTGTGTACATCGCCCATTAAAGATTGATGTTCTTGTTCAGATCTGAGTAAAGAGAATGTGTTAGCCGACTTCCTTCCATCGTGAGCCTGTGATCTGAGCCAATGTACAGAGACAATAAAAAGCTTCTTTAAAAAAACAATGTGGAAATGGACCATTACTCTGCGTCATTGGGTTTAAAAACGGGACCATCGTTTTATCTACAGTTCCTCACTTCAAATAAGTCTCCTCTGGTGTGAAGCTCAACAGTTTGAAGAAATCACATAAATTGTATTTGATACTTTGCAGCTGATGTCATCAGCGTTCCCTGGGGGGTGATGCTAACTAGAGGTGCTACTCTGTTTGAATCTTGGTACTGAAGTTGGACTTTTTAAACTTTGTTTTAAGACAGTCTGACCAGAAAGAACTTACTTAGCTAGAACTACAACAGGTGACCTGATTTGTACTGTTAAAGAAGTCCTTCTCAAATAACTTTATAGTCACAAGCTAGCTAGCATTGGCTATTTTTCAGTTAGTCACTCTCAGCTTTTTGTTGAAAATTAAACACCTAAACAGGACCATGAACACTTGTATTGATCACAGGCTCCTGAAAATGTGTTGTTTAAAACCTTTTTATTTTTTCTTGAGTTTTCAGACTTTTTAAACACTTATCAGGCCGTGTTTGCCGTGTCTACTGAACATTCCTCCATAGAAGTACAGGTACAGCGTGATGTCACTGCAAAGTATCAATATGAACATAGTATCCTGTCCTTGGAACGATAGGTGTGGTGACATAGTGGTTAGCTCTCGGCACAGAGCTGACAGGTTTCAGATTTGATTCCCGAGTGAGAGGATAATCTGACTTTCTTACAACATAGAAATCCCGTGTCTGATTAGGTTTCTTCATTCAAAAATCCTATCTCAGGTTTTTTTTTGGGTTTTTTTAAGCAAGTCTATACCGTTTTTTGCAGAAAATCATTACACATTTGTGCTATTTGTGCTCATCCTACTCAAATTGTTAGCAAAAGTAGGTATCGTCTCAGTCCAGTGGTCCATCACACCATTTATACCAGCATGAGCTCTGTAATAAATAACTCTCACATACCTCATATCACCACTTTTACGCTACAAGTCACACAGTGGAACCATTGGCCTTTTCTATTTAACTCTGTGCCTCAAGCTCCCACTGCTACTCTCCATCTCTGTACAAGCAAAGCCCATAGGCATCTGATCACATTATGTTTCAGAGACTGCCACTAACCTCTAACTGCTAACCGCGTGCCACTGCGATTGAACCCAACTCAAATCGGGGGTGTCTATTTCTCTCATAGAAATGCTAATGTTTTTGACCTGATTCGAGATGACTTCAAAGCGATAGGTTCAGGTTAGGGATAAAACAGGTAAAAACGGTTTGATGTTTTTAAGCTGTTGAATTCATGTAAGGGAGCTCAGGCATTTACAAAAGCTATAGCGTTAGTTCAGATTATTGAAAAGGCAGTTTTGTTTCATCTTTTCATGCCCCAAAGTTCAACAGAAGCTAAAGATGCCGTACTGTTCGGGATGAGACAACAAAGAGGAAGAGGATTATAGGAGGAAGACTAATCTAGGTCTAAGGGTGATATAGAGGTGCTTAAAGAGGGGGTATTTTACTTCTATGGGGTATTAACTGCACAACACAACAATGTTTTATAAGTTTCACTTTCATTTTTGACGCGCTGAGTCTCCCTTCCCTTTGCTCTCTGTGCTACATCACTCTAATGAAACTACTGCATATCAAGTTTGTCAAGTTGTTGTGTATTATTTTGTGTATTTATGGAGAATTGTCTTGTGGGAGCATGGGTGATGTAGGCTTGTGGGCGGAGCATAGCACAGTATCTTACAGCTAACCGTAAAGAGGGTTCAAATAGGGCCCGGGAGAGATCGCTAAATTACTCAAACATGCATGGATGACATTTAAAACCTCTTCAGGCCTGTTTTTGATGAAGGAACAGCGTTATACCGTGGTAAAAAGTTAAAAAAATCTTGTGCATAAGCCCCTCTTTTATTTTTTGATTAAATACGTCTTGTAAACAAACTGAAAACAGCTTTGGACTTTTTAATTAAACTAATCTACATTTAATCACAGCTGCAACACGACTGCAAGATTACTAAAGAAAAACAATTACCAAAATGTTAAATATTGTAATACCTGTAATGTTTACTAATGTTGGAACAAAACATAAAAGTTCAAACTAAATTCTCTTAAAGAGTCCATGTTAGGCTATTGTCTGATTTATGTTAAAATGGCGTTTCCTTATCAAAAACATACCTGGAGTTTTGTTTCATTCACACATGTTTAACACACAAAGTGCTCCACCATGTTTTTAAACTCCATACACCTTTACTAGAATCATTTGGATGATTCCAGCTCTAGAATTGCCAGTCTCTTCTAAACAAAAGATAGCTGTTAACTTGAAAACTACCGCTTCATGATGGTACCGCTTCATCATAAGGCTGAACAGAGCATTTTGAGCTTTGGAGATGTAGACAGACTAATAATAAAGGGTTACTCAAACATGGGTGCATGAAGCAAAATATATAGGACCTTTGAATTAATATTTGCTTATTTGTTTTAGGGGTTACATAATAGAGTCATACTGATCATTAAAGGTGTACTATGTAACTTTACTGCCTACGCCCCATTGGTAATGCTGATAAAGACACTTAAATGTTTTTATCAATGCTTTTAGATGTATAGCTACTTTGGAGTAAACTCTTAGTCCAAGGTATACCATAGTGAATGTATGAAGGATCGTAGTATATGGAAGGTTTTTATGTTCGACTAATTACGTTGTTAATGGATTATTGATTGATGTAAATATTTATAATAGGTTTGCACTAGTCAAGAGGATGTTTGTGCAGGAAAGCTGAAAAGAAAGTTGAGAATTGCAGGAAGTAGCAATGAATTCTACTCAGGAATCCTTTACATCCAAAATGCAGGGAGAATTAACCTGCAAGGAACAACATTTTCTCACCAATCAAATCATTAAATCAAAATTTAAGGTCCTGTATTAAGCAAAATTGACTCTTGTGAGCTTTAAGTTGGAATGATGTTACCTCAGCAAAAACATACCTGGAGTTGTTTTGTTTCATTCACACATGTTTGAGTAACACTGCATTATTAGTCTGTCTACATCACCAAGGCTCAAAATGCTCTGTTTCACCTTGTGATGTCATGAAGCTGCAGTTTTCAAGTTAACAGCTACATTTTACCTTTTGTTTAGTGGTGAAATTAGGTGAAATTATCCAAATGATTCAAGTGAAAGTGTATGGAGTTTAAGAACACAGCGGAGCAGTTCCTGTATGATCACATCACAAGGTGTACCAATTCTTTGGTTTTTTTAGGGTTTTTTTTCCTTTTGAGACAAGAACGCAGCCTAAATTTGGACGATTTGTGTGTTAAACGTGGGAATGAAAAAGAAAACACAACTCCGGGTAAATCAGAAAATAGCGTAATATGGGCCCTTAAAATCAAACTAGGTAAAACTAGGAAGAAGGACAATGAGGATGCAGAGGAGAGGTTTAGATGGAGCTAGCTGATAAATGTTGCCGTCGCTAAATTGGGATAGTTCAGACAAAAACGCTGAGTTACTGAATGAAGATGGTTGTAATTTTACAATTTTCTAGACTCAACTCATCCTCTGTGTCTTGTTTATTGTGGAGAGGTGCCAGCATCCAAATCCAACGCACCCCGAATGTGTCAGCGCAGAACGGCAGCTGTGAGCGGGGATATTATTCATTCTTTCACAGATGGCGCGGCGTACAGAGCTACCAGTCTTACTTAATCAATGTTGGCACTAATGAATGAGTCAATTCTTCATATTTGCAACCAACAGGAAGTGTTTTGATTTCACAGAGAAGCTGACACATCACCAACCAGACCAGAAAACACCAGAGATGGAGGATATGGGCAGGATTGGCATTTCTACAAAAAAAACTATCACTGAGATACGGGCTAACTATTGATCGTCATAATGTTAAAATGTAAAGGACTGTTCCGGAATAGGTTTCGTTCACGTTCTACAATTTAATGATGTCATAATCAAGGGTCTGTATAACTCTGTGGGAGATTTACTGTTTTTGAAAGAAATATCCAAAATAGAAATCCATAACTGTTGAACCCTATCATGACTTGTTAAGGATTGGGTCGGCAAACCTGCAAAATTAATCTCAATTTCACTTTTGTTTATTTATACTATAGAGAAGACGTTGAACTTTGTGCCAGTTTTTGTTTCATGTGGATAGGCCCAGTAATTAGCGATATTAACCATAAACTAGGTCAACAAATCTGCAATCTGACAGCAAATTCTGCCATAGAATTCTGACCTGCCCTTCCAGCTTCATTTTAAACTATTGGGATTCTAGAATGTTGTGATGTCACGTGAACCAAACCTATTGTGTTTTTCTAGTTAAAATTAAACATACAATGGATCAATAAGAGTATTACTATCTCTATTTTAAATTTAAAGGTTTGTATCATCAGCAAATGTTAATAGAAAAGAAACAGCACAGACAGAATACACAACTTTTACTTAGATAATAATCCATAATGGTCCCAACATTGAACCTTGTGGTACACCATATTTTATAGAACTGTACATACTAAGGTGTAGATCAGAGCAAAATTTTATGAAGTTAAGACAGAACAGTGAGTCACAACTTGATGAAAAGTGTCATTTTATCAAAGTACACCTCAGAGATGGGTAGATACATCATGTTACTCAAGTATAAGTACAAAAGTAGTAAGCAAGAGAGCAGAAGTATCGGGGGAAACTACTCAAGTAATAGTAATTGTAAGAGTGAAAGCCTGGATGTAATGACTTATTTATATAAAGTAGTGGTTATGTTCTGTGTTGACTGTTTGTTACACATGTACCTTGCCTTCAGGTATCATTTTGGTATACTGTACAAACTTGGAAAATACCTGTATTTGTGTAATGTTTAATGTAATTTGGCAGATTACGTCACCTTTAAAAAAAAAAAAACAAAACAAAAAAAAAACAAAACAGTAGCTCAGAGTGTTTGTCTTCTGATCTGAAGGTTAGCAGTTCAAATCCCGCTCTCGACGTAAGCATCATTGGTTGAGTGGTCAGATCCACTGATCCACTGGTTTGCACTGCAATTCCTGCTCCCACTGATGAATGCTGTTGTTGTGTCCTTGGGCAAGACCTCGTCCCCAGTGTCTGCATACACTGGTGTATGAGTGTGTTTGTGAGTGGGTGAGTGGTTCCTTGATGTAAACCGCTTTGAGTACCTTGAAGGTGGAAAAGCGCTATATAAAAATGTGACCTATGTGACTAAAAGTTCAAATGACTTTTGTCAATACTTTTTTATTTATTTATTTTTTTAAGTTATATTCCTTACACTTGAGTATGTTTTGGCAACTCTACCTCTGTTGATGAAGTAACAGAGATTAGTTATAATAAATCACAGTTTCAGCTGCAACCCCCCTTAAATGGTCTAATATTCTCCCTCTGCTCTCACAGCCAAATGATAAAGATGTCACGTCCATCACCAGTTTATTTTCTCATTCCCTCTCCTCTCCGTGGAGCTGAAGGAGGACCCTGGTTTTATGGTGGACTTTGGGGCTGTTAAATGTACTTTTATTTGCCCTAGCTGATTTGGCTCCCTGTGCGCCTCCTGTTTAAAGACCAGTAACATTATGTAGATTAGCTAATGCTTTCGAGAAGAGGCTAAGAGGTGCTCAAATACGTGAAGGGTCCATTTGCAGACTGCCCCGTGAAGTGGTTTTAGAGGTAATTACATAGTTTGAGTAATGGCGTCTCATATTTTAAAGCAAAAATGGTAAAGAAAGCAGTATGCAAAACTTAAGTTGTGTCTGAAAGCTACTTCAAAATTGGAAAAGTACAAAAAAACTAGAAGAAATTAAATGTAATTTGGGCATAATGCGTAAAGTGCTACTTTGTATTTGTCGACAATGAGGTGCAATTATGTGTTCCTAGACTGTTCCTAGAAATAAGGTAAAAAAGTAAAGTATGGCTTCATTAAATGTATAACACTGGATTGAAAAGTATTTTTATTTGTGGATTGGGGCATGATGAAGTGGTTGAGGGTCAGGTTTTTACATGTTCCTGGACACATCCCTTCGTCAATGTTGAGTTCAAGTACAGGGTTTGACCACAACAATGAAGAAACCACTTCTGTTGACAATAATCAGCACAAACTACAATGTACTCTTCAATAGTTTCACATATCTTTGTGAAAGTACCTAATTAAGTTTTTAAATAGGTACTTGAATAATTTGTATTACTGGGTTTCAGTTGACATCACAACATTCTATAGGCCTGCAATATTTAATACAGATGGGGGACAGATACAATTAATATTGATAGATTTTTTTTTGCTATACAAGAAGTTAATGGGTCTAGTCATTAATACAAATCATCGTCTTAAACATTAGTTAATTATCCGTTTAGATATTTTATGGCAAAGTACAATGCTATAGGGAAAAGTGGCCCCTGCCCCCCTCTGACGTCATAGAAACCACGTACTACTTCCATCACTAGACTGACTTGGACAAACTTAGTGATCCATAAAGGGAATTACTAATAGTTGGCATGGTATCATTTTTGATGTCATGTTACATACTACAGTTGCTCCTGTTTTTGGACGTATATATACCGTTTAAAATTAGATTAACTTGCATATACACAACATGATTAAAATTCCCAAGTGCAACATTAAAACTAACCTCCACAAGATTCTGAAAGCTCCGGCTTGGTTAAAAAAAATCTGCAATTCTTTTTTCTTCATACTTGACTAAAGAACCAAAAGTCATAAAAATAATGATGAAAGTTTCAGATTTTGTTCACTAATTAACCATAATAGAGAAAAGTCCAACTAGTGCTACAACTGTTTTAGTGAATATCTGCGTGTGCGATCGGTGCACAAAATATCTCCCATGTCTGATAAGTTTAACAGGAAACCAAGATCCTTCCTGTGCAGCGTGATACCTTTACACCACAATACAAAAACTACTGCACCATCCGCTCCCATCAACATGAATGAATGCCCAAGTCTTTTCAGATGATGCAGATAAATCGAAAAGGTTTTAATATTTCCACATGCGGAGGTGGTAGAAAGTGGGCTTCCTCTTCCTGCTGTGTTAATGCGTCATCTGCAGTTTTAAATGGGGTGACAGAATGTCTCACCAGGAGGGGACGTTCAGCTTTAAATCTGTTAGAAGAGTTTGTCCATCTCAAGAGGAAAGGGGTGATATTGGGAACATGTGTTTTGGGTGTGAACTAAATGCAAGCTGAGAATTTTCAAGTAAATGCATTTTCGTTGCAGAACATAACCTTCTGACACAAGCTGGGTCGGTGCGATGTTTGAGTTTTTATACTAATGCATTAGTCATCTGTAGCGTTTTTACAGACGCTCAAAGTCGCTTTACAAATTTGCGCATTATTCATTCACTCCATATCTCTACTGATCTGTTTAAGTCCACAAGACTTTTGGTGCAGAGCAGAAAAAAGCAACAAAAAACATTTTATTATTACTTGCTAACAAGGTAGCAACAAGCTGGTGACGCCATCAGCCCAAGTTACAGGTCAGATCTGTGAAAAGTCAAACCCCGCTCACAGTAGAAATGTATGTTATTCGAGTGATTTTTCAGCTATAAACCCTTGCAATTAAATAAATGGAGCGTACATAAGTTTAATGCCATACTCTGGAACCTTCCAAAGTACTAACCTCATGGAGACAAGCAGTTGCAGAACCCCACCAGAAAAGTCACATAGTGCAGCTTTTTAATAGTATACAACATACCCAATAACTTTGAGGAAAAAAAAAAAAAGCATTAAAATGAAAAAATCATGCAAGACTATCTGATATATTTCATGGAAGAATTGGTCTTAAAAACACGGCATGTACCATTCCCATGTGCCATGTTTGCAGATTGCACAGGTAGCAGGCAGAGCAAACAGACACTTAAAAAGAAAACTCTGGAACTTTTAAGAATTTCCTTTTCAAATTTGTTTTTTGAATAATCACCAAAAAGTTCAAACTGACAAACCATTTTCAAAACATCAAACCACATTTTAAGCTTTCAACTCCATTTTGCTGAAACTCTCTGAAAGTGAGCCAAAACTGTCAGTGGGCACAAAAGAATGGCATCTTTATATGGCATCAAAGGCTCCACCAAGTCACGTTTTCCTCGTTAGAAAGGAAGATTTGGAAATTTTAAAGTCAAAATATACTTGAATCTTGCAGCAGCTTCAAATTCAACTGGTTAAGATTTCTTTTAAATGAAATTTCATAGTATTGTTTGAGTTGTTGTTGTACATATTAAATACGATCTCTATAGGGATTTGAATAGTAAGCTGGGATATGGTGGTTTATTACAAGATGAGTTCAATGTTTTTCATGAGTTTTGTAAGATTCCACAATATCCTTTATTTATTCCCCTCTTTCTATCTCAACCCTACAAATCCCATAGCAGCTTTAAAGGGACATTTGGTTGCCATGGACAGCAAGTGGATACCCATTTTATCTTGTTGGTTCACTGTTGGAACAATAGGAGACTGAAGTTCCAACCCTTTTATAGAGCTTTGTCTATGGGCTGACAATTCCTCCACAAAAGATATGACATAGCTGACAGATGGTGTTATTATGTTTACCAGTATACGAACAAAACGAAACCTATTTCCAACTATATATCACGTGTTTTATCATATGGCCTACGTACTATGTGACCCACTTCTCCACTACCTGTCAGAAGCAGTATAGAGTATAAAACGTATGATGATGTCGTCACACATCATCGTAGAATTTTCCGTTAACCTCATGCTAAGAACAAATATTATGCATTCTTTGTATTGTTATTGGCCTTTAAACATGCTGAATACCTTTGCTTTGGATTCTCATGATTTAAAACTTAAAATAATACATTTAAAAACATACATTTAAACTGGCGCATCCCCAAAAAATAATACATGTGGATATTAACGATGTGTCAAAGGGTTTGTGACAGTTACGGATGAGTTTGACAGATTTACATACCTACTTCCTCCTTCTACGATGTGAAAATCAGGTACCCCAGCTCCAGCTTTAAATCAAATGAGATTTTAAGATGGTAAAGTACTAAACGTAGTGTTCATTCAAAACTATTAAATGTATAAATGTATTTATTACCAGTAGTGACCCAGCTCCACAGCTCTTTTATTTACTTAATAATATTGTTTTATGTCTATGCACATTTGGCACATCTTGGCTGAAGGATCAAAGTATTGATATAAAAGTATAATGGATTTAAGGGCAGTTGCTATTTTTACAATATAATATTTATACAAGAGGGAATGCATTTGATTGACACTTGTAATTATGTCCACCTCTACAGATAAAAATGACATCTGTTTAACCTATTTTATGTGAATTTGGTATATTTCGTACAGAAACCCAACCCAAAACAGAAAATCAGGTCACTGGTGTGTGTTTCTGACTTACGTAAAAGATTTATTTGCTTGCAAAACATGATTACTTACTTGTTATTGAGCTTATTTTACCATAATTTTGGCTTCACTCCCATCTTTTTCTTTTAACACAGTGGCCAGCAGGCAAGCGATCAGCCAATTAAAATGATCCGTTCAGTTTGGTAAACAATTTGATTCTCAGGAGCTATGAGTCATCCAGGCATCACAGGTTAGGATAGTGCGAGCCATATCCATGTAGACTTTTGTTAACAGATCCGTAAAATAGTGGCTAATTAAAACACGCTATGCCTACACACCGCCGCGTCCATACATTTCCATAATTACATGTTAGCGAACAGGAGGATGGATCCCTGCGTTTACCTTTGACATGTTCTGCTTAATTCTCCCAGCATGCTTCACTCCACGTGCTGCTGTCTCATCAAATCTATAGACGTGGAGTACATTTGCTATAGAAGGATTAGCTGGTGCCGGTGTGTTGGGATGTGATAAACCAAAGAGTAAAAATGTCAAGAATGACTCAGAGTAAGTAGAGTCGTGCAGAATATGAAAGTGCATAGGCTATAGAGCTGTAGGTCTGTATTCGTTTGGTCGATTAATCGGTCGATGGAGGCTTAGTCGATCAAAATTTGAATTAGTTGGCTAATCATTTTATTTAGATGATAAGGATTTACATGAGACAACAGCGGAAAGGAGAAGTGAGTGAGTTAGCTGAAGATTTGGTATTTTTTGGTAATTATATGTAAAAAGCCATTTGAACCCATTAAAGTTTCTATATCATTTGTTTCCTAGTACTTTTTGACTGCATAAATAGTTGTTTTTGCATGAACTCCCGTGCAGGTGTAGTCTTGTGAGTGCAGTTTGGGTCAGATACAGAAGAGTTTTCAGAACTTTTGCCATGCCCCTTTTTTAGTTGACTAATCGATGGGCAGGACATGTCTTTAGCAGACTAAGAATTTCTTTAGTCGACTACAGCCCTAATAGGGTAACTGATTAAAAATGTGAAAACCAGAACTAGTTTATTTTAAACGGTTTGCAGGAGTTCAAAGTTTTTCATCACTTTCCTAATGCATCCTAATTTTTTAACACAATGAGTTTAGAAGCGCTTTTTCCAAGATTCAGAGTTCAGAGCAGAGTTTGCAGAGAAAAGAGAACCTTTATTCGTCCCACAACGGGGAAATTCCAGTGTGGCAACACACAGTTCAAGAACAGCAATGGAATAGAACTATGCAAACATCAAGATAAATCTTACACAGCACTGTGCAGGAAGAAGAAACAATCAAAAAGTAAGTGGCTCTGACTATGGTTATGTACAGAGCACTCATGGAAAAGCTAAAAACAACAGCGCACTTTAGGATTCTCACAGTCTCTTTTTGACCCTAAGAGCTTCTTTTACAATATATCTGTGCGAGGACAGCAATAATCTGCTCCACTACATGGAAACACACTTGGGCGCTTTTAGTCTAAACCTTATAATGGTACGTGGCCATGCCGGCTTGTCAAAGCCTGATCTCATCAGATCTCAGAAGCTAAGCAGGGTCGGGCCTGGTTAGTACTTGGATGAGAGACCACTGGGTGCCACAGTGGGGTGTCAGTGACAAAAACTGTTGTTGTGTCCTTAGGTAAGACACCTCAACCACTTTGCCTAGCATGAAAGCGGTGTGTGCGTGTTGGTGGTGGTCGGAGGGGCCGATGGTGTAGACTGGCAGTATCATTTCTGTCAGTCTGTCCCAGGGCAGCTGTGGCTACAGTAGTAGCTTTACCATCACTGAGTGTGGAGTGCATGAATAATGTGCTGTGGGTGTCATGAAAGGCGCTATATAGATCCAATGATTAATTAATTAATTAATTAATTCATAATGATAAATAAATGCAGGATAAAACAACAGGTTTAGTGGGGTCAGTACCCTTTATTGTCACTTGCGGGTGTAAATTTAGTATCCCTAAACTATATTTATTTAAATATTAACTATGAGATATCTTCAAAGGTAACCCACTTTCTGTATTCTCTGAAAAGCGTACTGAATTTTCATATCAAAGCATCACATTTACAGAAAGACTGAGCTATGCCATTTCAAAACACATTACCATCGATTTCATCAGACACATTTCTCAATTTACTTTTCTTTCTCTGAGCTGTCATGGCCTGCTCCTCCATTTGTTTTAATTATAATTTCACGGTGAGAGATTGTGAGGCAGCACTAACTTCAACATTAGATAAACACTGGATAGAGCTGCGTTCAGTTATCCCACTCTAAGGTCCCATAGACTGGCAGTCCAGACTGAAATCATCTGGGTAGGATTCACAGTCTGGTCCCCATCTCCTTCTGTGTCTCTGGCCAAACTCAGATAGAAGCATCCGGTCAGGTTTGTTTATTTCAGTGACGCATTGGAAATCATTTAGTAGAAAATCAAACTTAGTTCGCTTCAAATTAGTCTCTTGTGGGTTTTTTTGTTTTTTCTTAAGCAGCCATGTTTGTTTTGATACAGACAGACCATGTGCTTTTCTGATTTGCTAATCCACCTGTCAATCACAACCAACTGAACTTGCTGGCCAACACTTCACCTCTTTGATAATGAAGGGCAGATAAATACCAAAATATCAATATATACTGACAAGGTATTGAAAAGTATGAAATCTCATGCCAAAATATGTATACTAAACTATACCAGGCTAAAGTCAGGAAAACAATGTGTAAAGTTTGGTCCAATTCCATCTCCCAGTATTACAATAATGCATTACATTACATTAAATGGCACATCAAACACATCCAGATATGTTTGTATTTTCTGAAACCTGGCTATCAAATAAAATAAGGAAATCAATATTGAAAACCACAAAGTCTTGTCATTGTGACAGGTTGTCTAAAAATTTCCTGTCCATGGACCTTTTATTCTCCTGCTCAAAGCCTAAATGTTTTGAATATCGGTCTCTGTCTGTTAGTTATGTAGATGATCATGATAAAAAAAAATTGGCTATTTCTGGTAATTATAGTGCACCCTCAGCACGTAAAAATGATATAAGTCTAAGGGCCGGCCGCACCAGAACAGAGATGGGAAAAAGGGCTTTTGGCTGTTTTGCTTCACAAAAAATGGAATATATTTCAAGGACAAGCAAAATTGGATACTTTGGTGCCACAAACACAATTTAATAATCTGGTAACAAACTTTTATACTCACACCTGCTCCTGTTTTTAATGCTTTGAACAGACTCATGCACTTATTTTTTTTTGTTTGTTTTTTTGTTTATATTTTTCTGTATTTTGAACCGGGCGCTCATGAAAAAGAGAGTCTACGTGCTCTCACTGGGCTCTCCCTGTATAAATAAAGATAAATATGGCTGCTGCATCCTTGCGTCAAAGGCGAATGTTCCACAGTGCAGCATTATATAATCTATCTTCCATTCATTCAGTGACAGGTGTTTTATGGCTCAAAAAAAATTATAATAATAATTGGACCTGTAACTTGGTCTGGATACACCAGCTTGTCTCCGTAGATATAGATATTATTTTTTAGGTTTAACGCCATAATGTGGAGCATTTGAGGCAAACAGGTGTACGTTGTTTATAAATAACAGGTATGCATAGTTTTTCTGTAAATATATTTCCTTTTTAAATTAATTCAAGATGGGGTGGAACAAAAGTAATGATAGCCTCTATATGCTGAGCTAAAATTAGAGGAATTTCAATGCATTTTAATACAAAACTCAATGTCATCGATATCAGACCATAGTATTACTTGGTATCAGATCAAAGCAAAATCACTGGTAAAACCCGTCACTGCTCTTTGTTTAGTCGAGCAAAAGTATGTGGTCTTGGGTGGCCAGATCCCATGCTGGTCTAGTGCCTTTTTCAGTAACTTGGCTTGAAACAAAAGATTCTCCAATCATTTGATAATTCCTATTGTGATTTTCCAAGTACAAAAATCACACACGTCCCTAATTGGCTGCACGCCGCGTTCTTTGATAATTATTATTGTTTCATTGTTTTCTACTCTTGACTCCAACTAATTTTGCCATTTTAAAAATCCAATTTGAACAACCAAATCAAGATGTCTGGAGCATCTCAAAATAAGTGGCCAATTCCCAGTCTGTGCCAGAAAGAAGTGATTTTCATAACACAACGGGCAGCATTTAAATTGGTGGTTGCCAATGAAAAATACGCTTTTTGGCAGTGTTATTTTATTTGCCAATCCCTGACCACCGCAGTGCATTAATGGGACTCATACTTCCAGCGATATCAGATGACATCTTGATTTTTGCAGCTTAATTGCAGTTTGGTTTGCTAGTTAATTAAATATCCCCAATATGTCGTTCGTGGATAGAAATTTGGCAACTCAATTTTTGTAGCTTTGAAGCAGCAGTCTGGTCATTTTAAAATAAATAATTACCATTGAGAAAATTGGTCTTTTTTTTTTTTTTTAGCTCATGTGCAAACTACCACCTACTGGTCTATTTCTAAAGACTCACTATGTAACTTTTCTGGCTAAGAATCCATGCAATATTTTTTTATTGACATAAAATTATATAACTCCAAGGACTGGCCGCATCAAAATTGAGATGGGAAAAAGAGCTTTTGGCCCGTTTTGCCCCCAAAGATGGGAAAAAGAGCTTTTGGCCGTTTTGCCTCCCAAAAATGGAATATATTTTAAGGACAAGCAAAATTGGATACTTTGGTGCCACAAATGCAATTGAATAATCTGGTAACAAACATTTGTACACACACATGCTCCTGTTTTAATGCTTTAGCTGGACTGTATGTACAAAGAGTTAGATTTTTTGTGTATTTTTTGTACTACTACAGATATTTGCAATTGATCTATTGGTCTATTTATTTATTTAAATCGACCAAAGTTTGCCCTATGAGTGGAATCCAGTTTGAACCATTCACTTTTAGCTTTTCACAATAAAGGGGCACAACGTAAACCTGTCTACGTGGATATTGCTTTGGTAGGAATGTTCCACAGTATAACCATCTCCATTGAGACAAGCTAGTTGCACCCTATGGCCACGCTACAGGTTAGACCAGTTGAGACATTACCTTGAATGCATGTTTTTTAGTGATTTCTTGGCAATAAAAAAACACCTGTAATTAAATCAATGCAAGATATCAACGTTTAATGCCACAGTGAGGAACATTCCTGACAAAGCAATAACACCTCCATGGAGACAAGCACAAGATATACAGTGCACCTTTAATTTCAAAGGATAAAAGTTGAAATTGGATCGCACTATAAGTTTGGATGAATTAAATCAAAATCTCAGTTTGCTTGTTTTTCTCAGTGATTAGCTGTTGGATTTAATGAGTTTTCAGAATGGCATAGCACCATCCAACGCCTTGGCAGAAGTCTGTAATTTCTCTAACAATATTTAGTCGGTTTTGTCCAATTTGAGCTAGCCGTCATGTGCCCAATCTGTGTGTAGAGCTATGCTAGTGCAGAGAGGATATTTTAGAAGATGGGTTAACACACTGTTCCCTGGTCTTCAAATGGCAGAAGCTTTCAGGTAATTGTGGGGTAGAGAGATAACTTTTACCTCCGCTTGATTTTTAGAGAAAAATTGAAAAATGGAAATGACTAACTGGTTGTTTTCTGGTCCAGTGGTTTAAAGGACAGCTAAACATGATTATTACTGCTGTTTTGACCAGGAAGATACAACTAGTAAAACCAAATGCCACAAATGAACCTCCTGTGATTTTTTTTTTTTTTTTTTTTTTCTTAAAGGGCCTGTACCCATTTTTCTAAGTATTTGAGCAAAGTCTGTCTAGACCCAAAACAAATATATTGTATAAGGAGCTCTTGAGGTCAAAATAAGTCAGCTGTGTATTGTCTGCAGCTTATTATACAGCGTTTTAATGTCCGAGAATCCGGAAGTGCACTGTTAGCATGCTAGTAGTTGTTAGCATTACTGTAGCGGAACACTCTGCTGAAAGTTGTTAAAATGAAAAGCGCTTATAATAATAGTGAATAGGCCTGTCTTGATAAATACTATATCTACATATTAGTAGTAAATACTACTAGTAAATACCACAGCTTTCATTTATCGTTCAAAAAATGAAATTTATGGGGGTCAGTATTTATCGCAGGTACTTTTTTTGTACTAGTGGGGAATTTTTTTGTTTATTTTTCTACAGTATGATAAGATTTGAGCTGTAGAGGGTTGGATTCAGGACTTCCATGACTTATTATAAATACAAACTAATTACTTAAGTGTTGCATTCTACTGTTTATTTAACAGTATTGTACTTTACATCAAGGAACCACTCACCCATTCACACACACATGCAGACACTGGGGGCGAGGTGGGTTAAGTGTCTTGCCCAAGGACACAACGACAGCATTCATCTGTGGGAGCTGGAGTCGCACCGCCAACCTCTGGGTCAGTGGCTCTGACCGCTTTGACCAGTGATGTTTCCGTCGAGAGCGGGATTCGAGCCGCCAACCTTCGGATCAGCGGGCAAACGCTCTACCACCTGAGCGACTGTCACCCCCCGCCCCCCAGCCTCACCTCAAAAATTGTTATTGTGACAGCGACTTTAAATAGTCTGAGTCGGAGCGATTGTAGTTACTGAAAAATCGCCTGTAGAGCAGTTGTGTGGATTTGTATAGGCCAGTAATTTTGACCGCTTCACTCAAGTGTGGCAATAATATACTCAGAACGGAGCGCGACGTACAAACCAATGATGCTTTTCTTGGCAATTTCACAGTGGATTCTAATGGATGCAGTTAGCTTGTGCGTATTGAGGTAATAGAGCTCCGCCCACTTAATCATTTTTTTTCTCTGGCGTTGAACCATGACAGAGTAACAACTGTATAAGATCGTGACAGGAAGTTGTTTCAAATGGCCCTCCAACAATGTTTCTGATTGGATCAAATTGTCTGTTCATGGCAGTTGCTTCGATACAGATTTCATCCAATATGCCTTTTAAAATGACACCCCGATGGTTTCTCTTGCAATTATTCTTAGTAGTAGTAATAGTAGTGGTGGATCCCCAAATATTTTTACAATTATAGTCATTTGTTTCTGACTTTGTACTTCTACTTAGCAATGTTATTTTGAATGAATAGTAGTTTTTTAGTCTTTTGCCTGGGCCACTTCTCCAATACTTTACAAAGATGTCAGTCTGGTTACAGTACTCCCCTGTCAATCAGATGGGCGTGATTGACAAGCGGAATCGGGGACATGCATGGTCTGTCCATGTCAAAACAAATCTGGCTTTTTACAAGGATAAAAAGAAAAAGGAAGGAAAAATGTCACAGGGGACTGAAACACATCACGGATTTCTGCAGAATCAATGAGCGAAGCACTGAACTCTATTAATCTGAGGGGACATAAGTTTGCTTTTATTCAAAAACGATACGCGACCAACGAGCGCCTCCATTTCACGTGCGTCTCTGAAATAAACAAATGTGACCACGACAGCACAGCAGAGCCTCCGGTTCACAGGAGTCACAGATGAACCAGGCGCAGTCTGAGTGAGGCGTTCCTTGCGTATCAGTCCCATCCCTGTACCCAGTTGAAAAGCAGTTGTTCGTTAGTGACATGATTTGGTTTCCTTTTAAGAAAGAATCATCTGCATATTCTGTGCCACAACTGTCTATTATCCTCCATTACAGCCGTCACGAGTAAACATGGAAAGTGGCCTTCTTCTCACAAGCCTCATTCTGAGAGCACTTGGCGGTTTTGTCTCTTTTGAAGGCAAATCAAAGTGGCTTATATATGCTGTCCCTCATCCACTTCAATGTCAAAAACCCTCAGCGCGGGCTCCCCATAGACCTCATTAAACTCTTAATTTCCGATTATTTCAAAGACAAGTGAATGCACCTGGCACGCTGAACGCACCTGTCAATGCAACACTCATCCTCTGTCTCTCTGCGGAGTCCGATGGCAGACGATCAAACCAGTTTTTCACAATATGTTCCAACTCGGATACAATTCAGACAGGAGCAGCCTCATGTAGCTGCGCTGATGTGTCTGACAGTGACGGGCTATTCTGCAGAGTATCAGATTCACACAATGTCTTGTTAGTCCTTGGGCAAAATGTTGCTTTCAAATGCTTATGGGATTCTTTAGCTCTGTTGAGTTAGGGAAGAAGGGGATATAGCAATAGATAAGTTATTGTTGTTTGTATCAATGTGTTTAATGACTTTGAATAGTGATGGGTGATACTACATAACTCTATATCCTCCAAACAAAATGATGACACTTCAAATCGTTGCTCCAAACCTCTCCATCGGCCTCCTCATCATCTCCATCTTCTTCACCACCTCTAGTCTGTGGTGGGAAATATTTTACCTGATAATGCATTACTAATTTTAAAAACAATTACATATCTATCTTGTCCATAAGTGCATTTAGTTATTGGTTGTATATTGGTTTAAAATCACTCTTTAAGTTGAGTAGTTTGGTTCAAAATAATACAATTATAATAATATTTGGTGCCGGTAAAACTACTGTTCTCCAGAGCTGTCCTGAGGTAGACTGACCAATGCGACCGCCACTAATCACTCAGTCACTCACTCATACATAGGCAAGGTACAGCAACACAAAAAATCTAACTCTTTGTTTTACATAAAGGGCTATCATTTGTATTTATCTATATACTATGATAAAAAAAATAATAAGAAGAATAAAATAAAAAATAAAAAAACAAATGGCAGATTATAGTGTTTTTGTATCATGGATGAAACAAAGTACTGTCACAACCATCATGTGCACTTTTGGGATCGTTCTGTAAATCAGGTTTAATTAAATTTACCAGGTTTGACTCTCTCCCTCTCTGCACCATCTTAACCGCTCCTTTGCAGATAGCGAGGTACAGATCTTAGCCAAAGAAAAGAAATGGTTTCAGAGGGGCGTTAAAGAGGCAATTTTTGTTAGGAAAGACAATCCATATTTGAACAGGGATGGGGGGTTTAGATATAATTTATCTCCTATTTATTTATTCTCCCCTATCTTCAGACCTAAATCAAAACAAGGAAAACAATGGTGAAAGCCGGTATGCTAACAGGTGTGAGAGCACCCATTAGGGGCCTGAATGATTATACAAAATATGACTCAGGCACAGTTCACGCTTCAATAGACCTAGCCAACAAACAGAAACTGTAAACAAATAGGTGTGTTAGTTCAGTGTAGTTAGCTCCTCCCTTCAGACAGATATAAAGCAGCGTCCACCATTAATCTGACCAGAACTGAAGAAGCAGCTTGGATGAGCAGCTAAACGTCTTCACTTTAAAACTTTTGTCCAGTCGACAGAACTGAATTTCTCTTTTGCTACCATCTTAAAAGAAACCACCAGGGCTCTCTATAATCAGGTTAAATATACACTTAGCTCAAAATAGCTGCAGCCAGGCAATATTCTTCCCTCTGCATTTTTAAAGTCTGCATGACAGGTTTTCATGTGTTTCTAATTATTACTTGGTTTGGTGGGACAGTACCTGCGGTAAATATTTATCATAGTTTTACATCAGTCAAGTGGCAGTTTGTGAAGAAAAGCTGAGAAGAAAAGTACAAAAATACAGAAAGTAGCAGTGAGTTCTAAAATGTAATACGCTGCCTGTACCTATGTCATCAACACAATGGCAATTTTACGTGCAAGAAACACATTTTTCTGCCAGATTAAACATTCACTCAACAAAATAGAGGTGCTGTCATGTGTTTGTATTACTCTCATTATAACTATGGCGTAATTTGGCAAAGTTTTGGCCTTTTTTGCCAGGCACAACTACAGAATTACCTCTAGGCTTACGTATGTCAAATCTGCTGCCTGTGTTCAACCAGGAAGTAACATTATAAACTAGAAAAACTTGACAAGATTTTGTGTAGTAATGAGTAGTGTAACCTCTCATATGCATTTTAATAAAATGTATCAGTTGAGTGAGTTGTGACTCTCTCCCTCTCTGCACCAGGACTTTATAATCAGGTTAAATATACACTTACCTCAAAATAGCTGCAGCCAGGCAATATTCCTCCTACTGCGTTCTTAACCATCTTCGGTGTCATCCTTCCGTGTTGAGAATTGGGATTTGCCCGTCGTCGTGACAGCGGGGAACCTCGGAGCGCGCAGATAAATAGTTAATGCAGGTGATATTGTTTGGTTTGTTTACAGGGCTGCTAGCGGGAAGGGCATTAGCGCAGAGGTGTTGAAATGGCACACAGCTGCTATCGCTACATGATTAGCGCCGCCAATGTGACACAGGTGTGCTACAGGGATGTTGCTAATGGAACACGCTAATTAACTGGTAACTTTTGCAGGGGGAATTTATACGTTCTAAGTATCAACAACTTTTTGGTGGATTTGGAAGTTATTTGACATTAAATTAGCAAATCATTGTCAAGAATTCACGTACATTGCCCAGTGCTACCCATACTGAAATTTTTGACCCTATTAAAAAAAAAAAAAAAAATGCAAAAACTGACTAAACTATGTAACTTTTCTAGTGGAGGATTCGTCACCTGCTTGTCTCCCATTAAACTTGTCTATCTCCACGGAGACCACCTGCGGAGAGGTGGCCCCACTCACAGTAAGAATGCATGTTTTACAATAGCAACAAAACCCCTGTTATTATGCAAGATAGATGTGTGTAATGCCAGTCTGTGGAATATTCCAGGCAAAGCAATAACATCTCCATAGAGACAAAGTGGAGGACCTCATACTTGAAAAGTTACATGGCGTCCCTTAAACATAAATGTGCTTATTAAATGTATCAAATTGGTGTATTTAAAGTTAGTTGGGTAACTTTTTCTGATAATTTTCTAAGCTTCACAACATAGCAGCATAATTCTTGTGTCTTTCTTAATACGACTAGCTGTTTTACGTTACATTTTTCAACTTGTTTCAATCAGATTAGCATACATTAATTGTGTTGCTTTGTTCATGTTTAATAAAACATGAACAAAGACTGAATTCATAATGAACAAATAGTTTATGAAGAATGATTCAAGCTTAGTAACTATGTAATTAACACCCTAACTCTTAACCCTAACCCCTTTATAGAGTAGTTAAGTAGTTGCTTTTTAACGCTAATTAAAGGGCCCATATTACACTGTCTTCTGATCTACCTTATAATGGCGTGTTTTGTTTCATTCAGACACGTTTAACACACAAACCCTGCATATTTAGGCTGAGTCCTTCTCTCAAACAGAAAACACTCTGTTCCACCTTGTGATGTCATGTGGTAATACAGGAAGTGCTCCCCTGTGTTTTTAAACTCCTTACACCTTCGCTAGAATCATTTGGATAATTTCAGCTCTGGAATTGTCAGTCTCTACAAAACAAGAGGCAACATGAAAACTACCCCTTCATGACATCACAAGGTGAAACAGAGCATTTAAGCTTTTGAGATGGCAGACAGACTAATAGTAAAGGGTTACGCAAACGTGTGAATGAAAGAAAACACAACTCCAGGGATGTTTCTGAGGAGGTAACAGCAGTCACTTTTGCATAATATACTCCGTTAAGGTTTGTTATTATAAAGTGGTACCCATTTTTCCTTTTTTTTACGCAGATATCTGAACTTGAAACTGTTTTGTAAGTCATTTCAAATTATGTCCCCGCTGCCTTCTCCCTATTAAAAACTCGAATACGAATACATCTTAATTAAGCACTTGTATTTACTTGTAATTATGCAGCTTAACTACTACAAAGCCCCAAACATAAATATACGTCTCTAATTACAACCCAGTACAACAACATAATACAAATGAGTTTGGACACACCTGACAAACTCCTTCCAAAAATAACGTCTTAAGCGACCAAAAAGTTTAATTGTATTCAAGCATGAGAAGCTCGCTGCACTGGGGACTAATTAGTGCTTAAACTGCATTTCTGGTTGAAAGATTTGACTGTAGAAATATATATGTTTTTAAACTTACAAACAGAAAAAGAAGAATGGCCTGGTCCTGTCTCCAGTGACTTAAACCAATTGGGATCTTTAGCTGTCGCTTACACACTTCATAGTGTTTGGATGATCTAAGATGACTTTGGTTGTGGTTTGTCTCTGTCTAAACATAACAGATGAAAAACTACACTGTTGTCTTTAAATGCTTTCTTTGTGTGTTTCTTAAGCCACTTTTTCACTTTTAAATGGCTCCTTTGGGATAGCCTACATGAATGAAATAGTTTCACGGATTGAGGCCTTTGTTCACAGATGGGAAACCAGTTCACCTTCGGAATTATAAAGACGTAAGGCAAATGTCTTTAACCATGTTGTAACGTTTTATCCCACCTCAAAACGTAGTGAAAGCAAAGTAAAGCAATGCACTAAACTCTAAACTAACCTCAACGCAATTAATACTCAAAAAATGTAAACAAAGTTGCCACCTTCTTGTTTCCATGGAGATGTTATGTTTTTCTTCTTTCTTTCTCTTTATTTATACAGGAGAACCCAATGAGAGCACTTGGGCTCTCTCTTTCATGGGTGCCCTGCTTAAAATACAATACAAACAGAAAAATAAGCAAAACAAATAAGTATATAGGTCCATATAAAACATTAAAAACAGGCGCAGGGGTGAGTATAAAAGTTTGTTACCAGATTATTAAATTGCGATTGTGTCACCAACGTATCCAGTTTTGCTTTTCATCGAACTGTATTCCATTTTAGTGAATCAAAACAGCTAAAAGCCCTCTTTCAGGTGAGGTATTCTGGCAGTTTTTGAAGTAGTCCCTTATAGATACATTTCCATACGGGCTTTCTAACAGACAGTGATGGCCAACCCACTTTTCCATAGAGAATACAGTGATGGGTTTCAAATCCATCCGCCAAGAAAAGTTTAATTTCATAAAGCTGGTCACATGCTAGAGGAATGGCAACGTATTGTGTGAACAATCTTAAAATCGTGATGTTTCTTCTTACAATCACACTAAACACTTGATATTGTAAGATCCCTACCTGCACGTGGAGGTGGAGGTGTTCTCCAGAGATGGAAACTGTCAGCTAAGGTTAAGGTATACTCTACTGTCCCTGTTGGAAAATTTGTCCTCTGCATTTGATCCATCCTTCACCGCCGCTGGGACAACCTGTCAGGAGCAGCGGGACCCATCCCCAGATGTTGAGCTAGTCTTGGTCAGGATTACCTCAGCTGCAGGATTTTAATGATGCATGTTTTGGGTTGCACGGTACATCAGACAGTGGTTCCCTCCTTGTGTGATGTCTTGTGATAGATGAAAGATAGTTTCTATAGCCCCAGCCCCTCGCCTCATGTCCTCAGTTGACTCAGAGCCTCCTCCTTGTTTGGGCCTGAAATTTCTCCCTTGTAGACACATGCAAAAGTATCCGAACAGCATCCAAAACAGTTTCTCATCCAATTTGGCAAGTGTTTTTCCCAATGCATTACAGCAGTGGCTTCTCAACTTGGTGCTCTATTTCAGCTTTACGTCTGTACGTGGATGCTCAGTATAAATGTTTTGACACAAAAATGAACTGGGCACTAACCAAATGTTTTATTTACGGCAGCTCATTATGAATTAATCATGAAGACTTAATTCATAATGAACTAATAGTTTATTAAGAATGATTCAGGGTTAATTAAGCAGTTAGGTTTAAAGTATTGCTAAGCTTGATTCATTCTTAACAAACTATAGATTCTCCCTTTAATAACATTCAATATACAACACAGTATTGATACGTCACGCGGGGGGTGTTTTACATGTATGCCTATGGCGAAATGTTCAGCAGTTGCCATGTTGACACAATGCACACATTAGCCAACACTGTCAAAAAAGTTTTAAGATCGTCTGAAATACTATAAAAACAAAATTTATTTAGACAACATGTTTTCAGGAGCCTGTGATCATGGTCCTGTTTAGTAGTTTGATTTTCAACAAAAAAAGGTGAGCGTGACTAACTGTTGGCTAATGCTAGCTTGTTACTGTAATTTTATGTGTGAGAGACTTGTTGATGATCACAGATCAGCTCACCTGTTGTAGCTCCAACTAAGCAAGCTCTTTCTGGTCAGATTGTGTTAAACTGAAGCTCAGATTAAAGTCTAACTTGAGTAACAGAGCTTCAGACAGAGCAGTGCGTTCAATTTGCATCACACCCCACACCCAAAGGCATGTTGATGACATCAGATGCAAAATGATACCTGGGGGTAAACTATTGAAAACACACAGCTATAACCATGCACATCAAAGAATTTTCTCAACCTCAACTCCAACCATTTTGAAATGTTAAAATCTCACTTTTTCATTGATGTCAAAGATGGCCAAGTCTTCCCAGATTTTTTTAAGCACAAACTTTGTGAAATGTCAACTATTTTGTAAAATTTAAAGCTTTTGGAAAAACATGTTCCCAGATCTTGCCAAAATCGTTTTATTTGGTAGAGTTGCCCCAGAAGGTTAATACTTGAACTCTCGTCTCAAAAGGATAAGTTTGGCTTGTGTTTTGACCATCGCCACCTCACACCTCCAGCTAAAACCGTTCTATCAAAACACCACATTTTTTATTCCGCGTTTGCTGCGTGAGGCTTGCATTCCATTATTCAACAGATTTTCTTGCATATTTGGTTAGAAAGATAATATGGATAGTGGGTTTTCAACAGATGCCCAAAGCTGCAGAGAAAGTGCATCCCAAATGTGTTAGTGCCAGCTGCGAAGATCCATAATGCAAGATGTCCGTCAATATGATGTTTGGTATAATTACACATGGACTGAACAAGTGGTGTAATGGCAGAAGTGTTACATCAAAAGTGTTTTAAAGCAACATACAGAGGCAACAGTTAGTTTGATGTATTTTCTAGAGTGGGTATAAAGTCTGGGTAAAGCTGGTAGAGAATTGTGTCAGGAGACGCAACGTGCAGATGCATACCAAATTTGCCAAATCTCTACAAACTGTGAGGGAGTTTTCTGTGGTTAGCCCATAAACTGTACATGTAAATGGACATAGCTAACATGCTAGAAGCAGCGTTTCAAATAGTAAGTGAGCATGGGCGATCTTCTGGCTCCGTCGACTCTGGCTCCAATTCACTTTACATTGAAAAATTGTCACCCCTCTCTCTATAACTGTTGTTGTTATGTTCATCTTAACCCGCTCTCCATGATCCTGGTATTTTTATTTCGCTATTGTGTCTGTAAATCAAAATATGAACATTAATAACAGATGAATCAGGCTTCATTCCTCAAGGTCACTTAGAATTTGGGTTCTAAATCAGCGTTGTGGGCAGGAAGGGGCGTTCATCAGCCTGGCTTTGGATTGGCTCTTTGGTTGCTATGATACTCGCGGTTGGAATTACAGATATTTAACGCCCCTGTGACTGCTAACCTCAATGAGCTTCGTTTGACTGGAGCCAAACGCTACGGGTGACGTCACACTCCTTTAGTCCACTTCTTTATACAGTCTATGGGTTAATCCTATTCATCTTATTCCGGAAGTTGCAGTGAGGGGCGTCATTCAGGTTGTACTATTTTGCATGGGGGTGTTGATCTTCACAGCAAATAAGTTCTACAGGGACTACAGAGCCATTTTAAAGCCTCCCAAAGAACTGATGCAGTGTTGCTTTGTTGGTCATATGAACAATGAACATTTTGCACAAATCAAACTACTTTATAACAGATATTAGCATTGAAACTTTATTTAAATTCTTCATTGAAATTAATGGGATTCCTGCAACTTAACTGGAAGTACTACCACAAAGAAAGCGTGGCTTATTAGCATTTAGTGGATGGATTTAGCAAAAATTGATGGGGTGGATGGGTCAACTGTGAGAAATAGAAAGAAAGCATAATAGTTAAAGATACACTCTGTAACTTTTCTGGTGGACGACCTACCACTGCTTGTCTCCATAAAGATTATAGTTATTGCTTGTTGCAAGTCTCTCCATGGCCCACAAAGTACATCTCCGACATGTTAGTGCCACATGAACCATCTCACACTCTGAGGACCTCAGGGACCGGCCTCCTGCTGGTGCCCAGAGTCAGGACTAAACACGGGGAATCAGCGTTTCAGTTTTATGCAGCTAAAACCTGGAACAGTCTCCCTGAAGATGTGAGACAGGCCTCTACTTTGACAATGTTTAAATCCAGGCTCAAAACTGTTCTGTTTAGCTGTGAATATGACTGAAAGGTTTTTGTTCTGCACTCTTCTCTTTTAATGTTAATTTTATGATGATTATTTATGATTATTTATGCTTTGATTTGTTTGTATTGTGTTTTTAATGTCTTTCTTATTCTGTAAAGCACTTTGAACCAGTTTGTGCTAGTTTGTGTTACTTTTGTACAAATAAACTTGCCTTGCTTTGTCTGGAATGTTCCAGTGGAAGGTGTTAACCTTGTCTATCTTGCATTGATTCAGTTATAAGCACCTTTATTAGTGTTACAATTATATACAGAGACAACTGTCAATTTTATGCATTTTCCAGAGTTGGTTTCAAGTCTGGGTATAGCTAGTAAGGAGTTGTGTTAGGTCCTGGTAGTAATTTCATGCCAACAAGCACAGGGTTTGGGATGCACTCTGTTGATTTTAATACTGTTATTGACATTCAGATCAAATAGAGGCAAGATCTGTGGAGAGGTGAGTCCGCTTACTGTAAGAATGCATGTTTTTAGCAGTAAAAAGACCTGTAACTGAATAAATACACGGTAGATATTTAATGCCATACTGTGGAACATTCTAGGCAATACATTAACAGTGCAGAATTATAAAGTTGCATAGTTCACCTTTAAGATACATAATATCATCAAGTCTTCCATTATTAATCATTGCTTTTTTGCCCAGAGCATCAAGTATTCAGCCATTATGTATTTTTCCCATTACTACTATTGATTCACATTCATTAGCATGATTAGCACTAGCTTTAGTACATACACTATAATCTTGGTTTAAGGTTCTGTGCCCATTTCTTTTCCCATGTATCTGAGCAATATAATCAGCTCTTGAGGTCAAAATGTGTCCACTGCGTGCTGTCTGCATCTAATGAGAAAGCATTATATTGTACGATAATCAGGAAGTGCGCGTTAGCATGCTTGTTGTTGTTAGCATAAACTCATTGTGGTGAATAATTAGGATGTTTGGAATCCATAAGGTAAGTGAGGAATACCTTTGGACCACTGCAGACCGTTTAAAATGAACTAGTTCTAGTTTTCCACATTTTTAAAACAGCAATAATGTGCCTTTAATGCTACACACTTGAAGTCTGATCACTCAAAATGGCCTCCACAGATACAAAAGGTTTTGTTCGCGTCGCTCTTGACATTGTGGCTTTACTCCAACAGTGTTTACAAGTGTGACAGCCTGTTTCTGTACAGGAGATGACCTTTTGGGTAATGTCTGTGTCACAAAATGGCCCCCGGTCTCTTGTTAGTTGTTGGTTTATTGAAGCTGGAAGAGGAGAAAGAGGAGGAGGAGGAGGTGGTGGTGGTGATACTTTGCACAAATCATTACAGTGACAAAACAAAGATGGTGGAGATATTGATTCATGTTTGCATCTGAAAATGAGAGATAATAAACTGAAGAAACCATTTTGGCATGAAGTGGTTAGAGAGGGGATACAGATGTGGTAAAAAACAACAACAAAAAAAACATGTTTAAACTGTTTAAATGTGTAAAAATACATGTATAGTAAATAAATAAAATAAATAAATAAA
>KN469469.1:4609-21457 GCA_000787095.1 Periophthalmodon schlosseri
CAGAGAGGCCAGCCCAGAGAGGCCAGCCCAGAGAGGCCAGACCGGGTTTTCCTGTGGGGACTTCTCATTAGGGCCAATTAAAAAGAACAGAGCTGATTTAGAGACACTTAAAACATGAGCAGTTTATTTACCCTCACATAAATCTGCATCTCATTATCCAGACTGGAGAGTCCTGGTTTCAGACCTGGTTTCAGACCTGGTTTCAGACCTGGTTTCAGATCTGGTTTCAGACCTGGTTTAGACCTTTGTTTAGTCTTGGTTTAGGCCTAGTTTTGGACCTGGTTTTGCTCTGATTTAGACCTGGTTTTAGTCCTGGTTTTGCCCTGGTTTAGCCCCGGTGTAATCCTGGTTTCAGACCTGGTTTAGACCTTTGTTTAGTCTTGGTTTAGGTCTAGTTTCAGATCTGGTTTTGCTCTAGTTTCAACCTGGTTTTAGTTCCGGTTTAGTCCTGGTTTTGCTCTGGTCCACTTTAAGAGATTCTTAATGAAATAAAATGGAGGAAAGTCATAATTTGAGGCTCATTAGATTTGATTCATTTAAAACCAGAATTAATTAGATCTGATCCATAAATCAGAGCAGCCCCAACGCATCCATCTAAAAGAGGGACTAGACCAGGACTAGAAAAGGACTAAAAGAGGGACTAGACCAGGACTAGAAGAGGACTAAAAGAGGGACTAGACCAGAACTAGAACTGGACTAAAAGAAGGACTAGACCAGGACTAGAACAGGACTAGAATAGGACTAAAAGATGGAATAAAAACCAGGACTAAAAGAGGGACTAGACCAGGACTAGAACAAGGTCTGAAACCAGGGCTGGACCAGGGACTAGACCAGGTCTTAAACTGGACAGAAACGGGGACTAGATCAGGGCGAAACCAGGTCTATACCAGGTGTATACCAGGTTTTGTTCAGGAGTCAGGACTAAATCAGGACTATCCCAGGATTAAACTAGGTCCTGTTCAGGTCGGAATCTGGTCTTGTTCAGGAGTCAGGACTAAACTAGGACTATTGAAGGTCTATACTAGGACTATCGTGGGTCTAAACCCTGGACTATTGCAGGTTTATTTCAGGTCCAAACAAAGACTAATGCAGGTCTAAACCAGGGCTATTGCCGGTCTAAACCAGGGCTATTGCCGGTCTAAACCAGGGCTATTGCCGGTCTAAACCAGGACTATTGCAGGTCTAAACCAGGACTATTGCAGGTCTAAACCAGGTCTTGTTCAGGTCTAAACCAGGTCTTGTTCAGGTCTAAACCAGGCCCTGTTCAGGACTATCCCAGGTCTAAACCAGGACTTGTTCAGGTCCTGGGGGGAGTAATTTCACGGCTGGCTGTAAACGCTCTCAGACCCGCTCCATTTCACTCGCTGCGTTTAATCCAATTACAGCGGCTCTAATTAAGATCACGAATATTAACGAGTGTGTTAACGAGCTCCGCCCACCGCCTCGTTAGGCCCTCTCTCTCCATCTCTCTCTCCGTCTCGCTCTCCGTTTCTTTCTCTGTCTCTCTCTCTGTCTCTCTCTGTCTCTCTCTCTGTCTCTCTCTCAGTCTTTTTCTGACAAATAATGTGATTAGATTAGAATGTGATTTACTTTTTATAATGAAGAGTCACATTTTAAACCCACATCTCAGAGAAGACACAGGGAGGGCATCTGACACACAGGGAAGGCATCTGACACACAAGGAGGGAGGGCATCTGACACGCAGGGAGGGCATCTGACACGTAGGGAGGGCATCTGGCATGCAGGGAG
This sequence comes from Periophthalmodon schlosseri, assembly GCA_000787095.1. Classification (NCBI taxonomy): domain Eukaryota; kingdom Metazoa; phylum Chordata; class Actinopteri; order Gobiiformes; family Gobiidae; genus Periophthalmodon; species Periophthalmodon schlosseri. The sequence goes on from KN469469.1 coordinate 6,359, forward strand.
GGCATCTGACACACGGAGAGGCAGGGCATTTAGGACAGTAATTAAATCCTCTCTCGTTAATGTGCTGTTCATTAAGGGGAATTAATGCATCTGTACATATCCAGTACCTGGTTTAGAACCTGGTTCAGTCCCTGGTTTAGTACTGGTTTATTATTGGTTAATAACTCTTTCTGCAAATATTATATTCTCTTTGAAAGCTACATAATTTGAACATCATTTTAACACTGGATTTTCATTTTAAACTTCTGCCTCTAAAAACAGTTTTACAGTTTTCTCTTTGTTATCGAGAGGCCAGACTTTGGATAATTGATTTTTAATTAATTAAACTCTGCCCCTCCACAGACAATCACTGCCCACACAGTCCAGGTTCTGAACCGGGTTCTGAACCAGGGTCTAAACCAAGTACTGAACCAGGTTCTGAACCAGGTTCTGAACCAGGTTCTGAACCAGGTTCTGAACCAGGTTCTGAACCAGGGACGTAACCAGGGACGTAACCAGGGACGTAACCAGGGACGTAACCAGGGACGTAACCAGGGACGTAACCAGGGACGTAACCAGGGACGTAACCAGGGACCTAAACAGGGACCTAAAGGGACGTAACAGGGACCTAAACAGGGACCTAAACAGGGACCTAAACAGGGACCTAAACAGGATGTAAACAGGATGTAAACAGGATGTAAACAGGATGTAAACAGGATGTAACCAGGACTAGACCAGGACTAGACCAGGACTAGACCAGGACTAGACCAGGACTAGACCAGGGACTAAACCAGGTTTTGTGTCCACAGAAGGGCATACCTAATAAACTGTCCGTGTATCTGTCGTGTCTCTTTGTGTCAGTGATGGATGAGCTCAGATCAGAATCTAAAGTCCATCAATGAACCAAAGAAAGACCTGCTCCAGAGGCTGAGATAAGACCTGGTCTAGACCTGGTTTAAACTTGGTGTAGTCCTGGTGTAGTCCTGGTGTAGTCCTGGTGTAGTCCTGGTGTATTCCTGGTGTAGTCCTGGTGTAGTCCTGGTGTAGTCCTGGTTTAAACATTACTGTTGTACTGCCTGTAATCTATTAAGACCATTTCAAGGTTTTCTAAAAATTTTTAATTTCAGATGCATTTAAAAACTCCACATTGAAGTCATTTTTAAACATTAGTAAGATTTAAAATATTTGTACATTTGTACATTGGTCCTCTTTACTTTTCACTGATTTTACTTTTTCAGTGCAGACTCAAGATGGCCGCCTTCTTTGTGCTCTGTGTCCGAATGATAAACGACTTCTGTCTAACCGTGACATGTCCACAAAGCATCATGGGAGTTCTGTCGCCCCAGTCCAGCTCTGGACATGGTTTTGTTTGGGGTCTTTGTCCGGAGCAGACAGGGGCCAGTCCGGTCTAACCACGGTCTAAATGTGGTCTAAAGGGGGTCTAATCGAGAGAGATGGAGCGATAGCAGCAATTATAGAATTCAGATAAGAGTCTGAGGAGAGGAAAGACCAGGACTAGACCAGGACTGAACCAGGTACTAAACCAGGACTGACCTAAGACTAGACTGGGACTGACCCTTGACCACACCAGGACTTAGACCAGGACTAAACCAGGACTAGACTAGGACTACATCATGGACTAAAACAAGACAATGGCCTCAATATGGGACCAAACCAGGAGCAACCCATAACTAACCCAGGTCTCAACCAGGACTGAACCCGGACTAAACCAGCATGTAAATGGGATTAAAACAGGACTAAAATGGGGCTCAACATGACTAAAATTTGAACTAAAACAAGCCCAACCAGGGACAAACCAGGGACCAAACCAAGTCTAAACCAGGTCTAGACCCTGTCCCATCTCTTGTTCCTAAATCTCCTGGGTGAGTGTAATTCTTCTCTTAAATGAACAGTTTTGTGTCACGTTTCATTGAAAAATGGAATAAAAAAGGTCACGTTCCCAAAGGCGGGAAATATCCAGGACATAAGTAACTCAGACTCAACAGATCCTCACGACAAATCACCTCAGGATCAATAAATCTGCTCAAACATCCAAACATGAGCGAAACCTGTCAGAGATTATACCCTACATTAGGCCTGAAATCTGCCTTATCAAATACACGACCTGGTCTAGTCCTGGTTTAGTCCAGGTTTAGTCCAGTTCTTTTGGACACTTATGATCACAGATTATTGGTCTGTTTTGTTTGATAGATTTCATTTAAAGGTCAGACTCCTTAAGGCGAACATCTGTTAGACCCAGACCGGGGCTGAGACCGGGGCTGAGACCGGGGCTGAGACCGGGGCTGAGACCGGGGCTGAGACCGGGGCTGAGACCTGAGAGCAGGACTTGATCTGGACTTGGACAATGCTCAGTTTTCCTCTGGATGACGTGTATCCTGACACGCCATATCCTATGTTAAAGCTGTCCCTCATGTGAAGATTTGATTCTACAGAATAACTGTGTTTGGATTTCATGTTTACACACACCTTATAATAATATAAGAACACAGTTTATTTATGAGCTCAGCACATTTAGCCTTGTTTCACTAATCATCAGGGAATTTATGATGTAGTACAACACAACAGTTTAAGAAGACTATAGTTTAAAAGTATCACGATACACTTTCCTGTGTCAGTACATGTACTGATACTTTCATGTGCCAGTACATGTACTGATACTTTCATGTGTACTTGTAGTGCAGAGAAGTCTGTGGACAGATTGAGTACAGTCCTATGGTCAGTTTGTCCAGTTGTTTATTTGGTCGTAGTGGAGTTTGTGCTGACAAATGTGCCACAGTGACTCTTGTCTTTAAACTGACTGATCTCTGCATTAATCTGTACTTTACTCTAGCACACTCATCCTCTCATTTATACTTCTCTGTGTCTCACTCTCCTTTCTGTCTCTCTCGCTCTCTCTCTACCCCTCCCTCTCTTTGTCTCTCTCTTCTGAATGGTCCATTCTTTCTGATCATTTGTCCTGATTCTGACAGTTTGTCCATGACTAGTCCTGTCTGCTCTCCCCCTCACCCTCTTTCTGTCCCCCCCTCTTTCTTTCCCACTCTCTCCATCTTCCTCTCTCAGTCTCCTTCTCTTCCCTCTCTCTTTTTCTGTCTCCCCCCTCTTTCTCTCCCTCCTTCCATCCTTTCCCTCTCTCACTCTCCTTTTCTTCCCTCTCTCTCTTCCCCCCTCTTTCTCTCCCTCCCTCCCTCCTCTCCTCTCCTCCATGTCTCTCTCTCCCCCTCTCTTTCTTTCCCTCTCTCCCTCCCTCCTTCCCTCTGTCCTCTGCTCCGTCTCTCTCTCTCTCTCTCTCTCTCTCTCTCCTGGTGTGGTCTTTGAGCAGAAAACAGATGAAGGCGTTTAGAGTTTGAAAAATGACACGTATTAAACTCCGACAAGATTCAATTATGGAACAAATCACCTGTCGGGTCCCAAAGATGGATCTCAACTGGTCTAGCACCTGCCAGGTCCCAAAGATGGGTCTCAACCGGTCTAGCACCTGTCTAACACCTGTCAGGACAGGTTCAGGGTGGATCTAAACTGGACTAAAGACTGTTAAATGTTTCTCTCTGATGGTTTTGTGTTGTTAATGGGGCGACAGTGGCTCATGTGGTCACGCAGTGGTTGTTCATCCTCGGGCAAAGCACTTCCCCCTCTCTCTATGTGTGGTGTGTGAGGGATTGGACCGCGGTTTGGCAGTACTATGATATATATTATTGAGATATTTGAATACTTTTTGACGCAAAAATGTCCATGATTTAGTTTAGCAGTTCATCTTTTTTTCAAAATAAGAGCAGGAAACGAGGACAAAGGAGACGAGACAAGAGTCCATCTTTGAGCTCATGTTCTACTGAATTTGCTGAATTATTTTAAACTTTTTTCATTTTAAATCAGACCTATTCTGGACTTTTCAGAGCTTTTAACCATGTTATAGTTGTTTCCTTCTCATTGACCCTCTGAAGTTGTGTTTAGAGTGATTCATGCATGTTTGAGTAATCTTTATTCTCCTGTATTCAAGACGTCATTGCTCCGATCCATCCCTGTTTTCACCTCCACTGGTTCACGCCCACTGTGATGTACGCACTTCCTTCTCCAGTTTTATTTTCTTAATCGATAATACACGTGGGATTCTGCAGCATCGCGTAGTCATTTTGGTACAAATGAAAAAAAAAAATCCGCTGCTCTCTAGCCTGATCTGCAGCTATCCATAGGAGGGGCCGACAGCATGCGGAGCTTTGTTGTCATGACGTTTTTGGCGACATCAGCTCCCGTTGGACACTGCAGTTTTCTAACGTGGAAGTCAGTGGACTTGTTCCTTTTATTCAGTTGTTTTAGATCAATATTGTGATTTAAAATGTGCAAATTATAACAAAATGATCCACATCACAATCACGATCTATTATCACAGGTTATGACTATAGCAGACACAAGCTCAGTATGTCTGCTTTAATAAAACTGTGACTGACTTCTCCTCACAGTATATATCATTTCTAGTTATTTAATAGATATTTAATAGATTTAAACGTTACCTCATTCACTGTTGTGTATTTCCTGTGTGAATGAGAGGAGCATTTGTCCCGGTTAATTGCTCTCTAAAGTGGCGCAGTGACGGACAGCCCTCGTTACCGCGGTGACGGGGAGGAGGAGGTCGCCACGGTGATGCCGTCAGGGTGATGTCTCCGTGACGACCGCCTACAACCAGACGATGCTCCAGGGTCATTAATGCCTCGCTCGAACAGTCACTCACAATGAACAAATACAAATACTTATACTTACATTACTGCTACTACTTCTGATTAACACCTTGTGCAGAATCAGTAGAGTAGTACTCTTTCTCTCTCCCTTACTTTGTCTCTGCTCTCCTTGTCTCCGCTCACCCTGTCCCCTCTCACCCCATCCCCTCTCACCTCATCTCCTTGTCTCCTCACCTCCTCTCTCTTCATCTCCTCTCTCCTCCTCTTCTGTCTCCTCCTCTTCTCTCTTCTCCTCTTGTCTCTCCTCATCTCTCCTTTTCTCCTCTCTCCTCGTCTCCTCTCTCCTCCTCTTCTCTGTCCTCCTCTCTCCTCCTCTTCTCTCTCCTCCTCTTTCATCGTCTCGTCTCTCTCCTTTTCTCCTCTCACCTCTTCTCCTCTCTCCTTGTCTCCTCTCTCCTTGCTTCCTTCCTTGCCTCCTGTGGCCTCCCTGTGTCTCTACTGAAGTGTTGAAGCAGAAAACTCACTCACCTGTTTAATCTGACCTGGTTTGAGTTTCTTCATCCACAAAATAAACACACTTCTCACTAATCACACATTAGTTACACCACAGACTTTATATTTTAAGAACATTTTCGGTCCTGTGTTTAAATGTGTTTGTTTTTGCTGATTTCGTCCTGTTAAATAGTCATAGTTTTATATTTGAATGTGTTGTTGTTTCAGGGCATGTTACTGAAGAGGAGCGGCAAATCTCTCAACAAAGAATGGAAGAAGAAATATGTGACACTGTGCGACAACGGGCTTCTCACCTACCACCCCAGTTTACATGTGAGAATTATTATTATTATTATGTATATTTTACCCACTAGGGCTGTAGGCGTTAAGTCGATTAATCGGTCGATGGAATCTTAAGCCCACACACTACAGGATTTTTCAGTCTTAAACGATTTTTAAATGTGCGACAAAAAGCACAGACCACAGACATGAGGAGAATCATATGAGTTTAAATCTCCAACGCAAAGACTACTATGAAGAGACCGCACACCACAAGCTAAAAGATGTGGGATAATAAGCTAGCGCACTCCTGTCAAAATGTTCCTAAAATGTTCCAAAGGTCAGAGTTTTACACTTCTATTTTAAATGCAAGTCAAAACTGTGTTATGATTTGTGAAATGTGATGCAGTAGTTCAAATAAATGCTTTTAATGCACAGAAGGCTGAAGATAAACTACACAGGAAGTAGACGAAGTCTAAATCTGTCAACTGGACAAATCGTTATAGGAGTGAAGACATTTCGCTGCTCATCCAAGCCGCTTCTTCAGTTCTAGTCAGATTGCTGGTGGACACTGCCTTATATCTATCTAACTACATTGAAACTGTAAACATCTGTTGTCTCCAGTTTCAGCCTAACGAACCTATTCAACCTTTAATGACTCCCTATTGTTCTCTTTGTTCCTATTTGTTTTGGGTCTGAGGATGGAATCATAGATCTGTGAGAGATTATGTCTCAGGCCCCCATTCCTGTTCAAGGAAGGATTGTCTTTCCTAACAAAAATAGCTTCTTTAACTCCCCTCTCAAACCATTTCTTCTCTCTGGCTAAGATCTGAACCTCATTATCTTCAAAAGAGTGGTTAGTGGCTTTCAGATGGAGATGTACGGCGGACTGGGGTCCAGAGGAGTTCTCTCGGTCTTGGTACATTCTCTTATGGAGTGGCTGTTTAGTTTCTCCAGTGTAACAATCACTGGACTAGACCACATTATTTTGTTTATGGCTCGGTGTTTTGTCCTTTGGATGAACCAGTTTCTGTCTTAAAGTTTTTGTGGGTTTGAAATAGACCGGAATCTCATACTGTCTGAAAATTCTATGAAGTTTTTCAGACACACCCACTGTGTAAGGAACAGTTACACCTCTCCTTCTAGGTTCAGATTCCCTGTTGTCCTGTTTTTTATCTCTCTTAGATCTATTAAAGGCCCATTTTGGATAACCGCAAGCAGAGAGGGCTTGCTCCACGTGTTGTTCCTCTTTCACTTTTCCCTCTGTGTTTGTGGGTACCACTTGAGCTCTGTGTTGTAGAGTACGGATAACTCCGAGTTTGTGCTGCAGTGCATGGCATGAATCAAACAGCAGGTATTGGTCAGTGTTTGCGGGTTTCCTGAAGACTTCTACCTGAATTTGCCGGTCCTCTGCTATTGTTACTGCACAATCTAAGAAGGCCAGTTTGTTCTCCTTGGCCTCTTCCTGTGTGAACTTGATGTTTGGATCCACAGCATTAATATGTGCAGTAAAGGGTTCCAGATCTTGAATTTTGATTTTAGTCCAGTTGTCATCCACGTATCAATACCAATGCGTGGGTGGAGTGCCTGGAAATGAGGCCAATGCATCCTGTTCAAATTGTTCCATGTATAAGTTCGCCATAATAGGAGAGACCAGTGAGCCCCTGGCTGTGTTTACTATCGCTAATCTGAAGCAGCTTCACCCTGATCCTCGCTGTGTGGATGTAAACACACACGTGAGGATCTACTCTACTCTACTTTTAAAGAACGCTTCAGACTGGATCCATAGAGCTGTTTTAAGGACTGGGCGTCATTATTCACGGAGGTCACACAGTTTAACTTTACAACTTTACGAGAGGCGAGTTATAAAGTTGCCTCATTATTTTTGCCATTTCTTGAGTTTGTATCTTGCGCCTCTTTCAGTCACTCCATCTGCTTCTGACGCTTTGTTTTATTGGCTGTTACCGTGGTGATGTTTTGTGGTTACAATATGACAGAACAGCTCAGAGTCACACTGACGCCACACACAGAAGGAGCGCAGCGGATTCAAAATCGCATATGAGGATCCAAAGTCACCTCCACCTCCCTGAAGTTGGGGAGAAGCAAATTGGGGCCTAAATTGAGCAAATAATCCTGTAGTGTGTGGAAGGCTTTAGACGACCAAAATGTTTATTAGCCGACTCATCATTTTACCATGATAAGGATTTCTATGGGACAACAGCAGAAAGGAGAAGTGACTGAGTGAGTGAGCTGATGATTTGGTATTTTTTGGTATTTATCTGTAAAAAGTCAGATTAAACTCATGATTCACAAATTGAATTTGTCTTTATATAAATACATAAATACACTGTTTGCCAGTACTTTTCCCTGCATAAATAGTAGTTTTTGCATGAGCTCCCCCTGCAGGTGTCGTGTTGTGAGCACACACTTTCAGTCACGTGCACATACTTTTAGTAACGTGCACACATTTTCAATCACGTGCACATATTTTCAGTCACGTGCACACACTTTTAGTCACGTGCACACAGTTTCAGTCACGTGCACACACTTTCAGTCATGTGCACACATTTTTACTCATGTGCACACACTTTCAGTCACTTGCACACATTTTCAATCACATGCACATATTTTCAGTCACATGCGCACACTTTCAGTCACGTGCACACATTTTTACTCGTGCACACGATTTCAGTCACATGCACACCTTTTCAATCACATGCACAAATTTTTACTCACGTGCACACACTTTCAGTCACGTGCACACATTTTCAAACACGTTCACGGCTTCAGAATTCAGAATTTTAGACAGAAGTGAAACTTGGCGCACCCCCAAAGCTCAGCCAGAGCGCTCCGTACAACAGATAAAATACTTTATTATTACCTGCAGATAGAGCTCAGCGCTCTGATTTAAACTACATTCACTCACTTTCAAGAAAACAGTCAAGTACCACAGTTCTGAATTATGAATTATGAAACATGAATCATTTGAGTGCTATTTTGTGCTAAATGTATTCTCTCTCTCATGACAAGTGTAGGTTAGATCCACCTCTCTCTTCTCTTCTCTCTCTTTCTCCATCTTTCCTCTTCACTCTTTCTCTCCTCTTTCTTTCCCCCTGTCTCTCCCTCTCCCTTCTCTCCCCCTCTTCTCTCTTTCTGTGTCTCCCTCCTCTTCACTTGCTCTCTCCTCTTTCTTTTCCACTCTCTTTCTGTCTTGTCTCTCTTTTTCCCCCTCTCCTCTTCTCTTCACTCTCTGTCCCCCTCTTCTGTCTTTCTGCCGCTCCCCCTCTTCTGTCTTTCTGTTGCTCCCCCTCTTCTCTCTTTCTGTTGCTCCCCTTCTTCTGTCTTTCTGCCGCTCCCCCTCTTCTGTCTTTCTGTCGCTCCCCCTCTTCTCTCTTTCTGTCGCTCCCCCTCGTGCTTATGTAGGATCCCACACAGTATTTGATGGTAACTGTTCCTGTATTCTTGTCTCATGTTGTTAGTGAAACGGCTCAGACACTCACAGGATTTATCATAATGACTCTATGTATGAATGCATTGTAAATTAGGTGAATTTCAAGCAAGATTTAACCCAAAGGTTACAGGCATTTTACACCATTGGAAACAGCTCAACTTAAACTAAAATGGGAGTAAAGATCCAGATATATTTTATTTTTCACTCTAATTGCTTTTATTTAGTTTTATTTACCTGTCGGGCGAGGGCTGATCATTGCTGCTTGCAGATATATTTATTGTAATACATTTGTACACAATAGTTCTTGCGTCCCTGCCTGTCTAACCTTGTGTCTGTTACTGTACTTTTCCCTGTTTTCTTGCCTGCTCCTTTGGCCCCGGGGCCCGTCTTTGTTTGCTCGCACTAATCACATTAAGTCAATCAGACACGCTGGTTAGCCTCGACGCTAGCACGCCGCGTCGCTAATTAAGAGGAGGCTCGTAGGAGTAAACAGGAGCGAGGGACAGGAGACGAGCACGCTGCAGGCACTGGCGATGCTAAACAAAGGACCAAATGTGAGCAATTAGACCGGCTAATTATGCATTTTATATTTAAATCATTCAAGGATGCATTCAAAATATCCAAGTTACAAAGTCATTACATGTCTTCAGAATGGCTGCTAACAGTTTTACAGGAGAACGTAACCACATGTTATGGGGCTATTTGCAATTCGCAAATCTCAAAGGCAAAATTGATTTAAGTAACGTTGTTTCCGCTGCAAACGACAATATATTATTCTGTGTAAAAGTGATTAACCTTGTAGTTTAGATCTGTACGAACATGTTCTGAAATGTCCCTGTGTGTTAGATTCCCTCTCCCCTCTGTGTCAGATGCCCTCCCTGTGTCTCCATGGGGTCTTATTCTGTGTAAAAGCTGCTAACCCTGTAGTTTAGAGTTCTACAAACATGTTCTGAAATGTCCCTGTGTGTTAGATTCCCTCTCCCCTCTGTGTCAGATGCCCTCCCTGTGTCTGGATGGGGTCTTATTATTTATTTTATATTTATATAATTCATGTATGCATTATGAAAACATCTAAGTCACAGCGTCATTGTATCTTCAAAATGGCTGCTAACAGTTTATACAGGAGAAGTTAACCAGCTGTCATAGGGCCATTATACACATGTGCAATATTGTTTCAGGGAGGGCATCTGGAGTAAAAAGAAATGAAATTATTTTATTAAATCTGTGTGTGAAGAATAGCAAGTATTATTCAATTTTGCAGACTCCATTTTGATTTTGTCCTGATAAAGTGAAAGCTGTTGTCATTTAAAATATATTGTTACATTTTAAACTTTAAACTTAACACATTCTGCTATTTAAAGTCTAGTTGTTCAAAATATGGAGTATTTTTGGCCTTGACTGTGAAATTTTAAGTTTTCAGATAAATAATCTTGCAACACTTTTAACGCATATATAGAGGAAAAAAATGCAGTGTCCTCCATAGAGCCCCATTCAAACTGCAGTTCATGTCTGTTTTATTAATCTCACTCTTTTAAAAGCACACCTCCTCTCTCTCTCTGTCTCTCTCTCTCTTTCCTCTCCTCTGTTTCTTCTCTTTCTCTCTCAGTCTCTCTCTCTCTCTCTCTTTCTCTCGCTCCGTTTATCGATCCTGTTCCTAATCAATCCAGTTTTAATCCCTCGTCAGCGGTTTTGGCTCTGCTCCTCGTTTATTAAGCATATTTTGATTTTTCCCACACTTGCGATGATGTAATGCCTTTTTAAGTGACCCCGCCCCTTGTGAATATCGACCAATGAACTCGCACCATCATGTCGTCTGTACCTTTTTATTTAAAAGTACTTCAGTGGCTGTTCGACACAGCAGTTTGTCACGTCTGACTGTCAGATCCAATCAGAACCTCAACATTGCATCTAAAAATGTTTTGAATTTGTTAATTTATGCAGAATTATAATAATGACAACATCATTTACAGTAAGCAAAAGAGCTGATTTAAAATAAAAATTAAAAACTCTAATAAGGGGTCAAATATTTCTGCACATTTGTGCACATTTATGAAACAAAATTATCAACAGATTTTTTCAAACCCAAAAATGTTACTCAAGTCATTTCTGTCTGTATCGTCTAAATGGAATGGTTCACAAATCACTTGATAATAAAAAATATATATATCTTGCAAAGAATATGGATTACAACAGTTACAAGAAGCAAAAAGAGATGCACTGCCAAGTGAGCTACTGTCACCTTGATCGTTTGTTCACTAATTCATTGGTAGAGCGGTTAGGTCCACTGACCCACAGGTTGGCGGTACGATTCCAGCTCCCACAGGTGAATGTTGTCGTTGTGTTCTTTGTCAAGACACTTAACCCACCTCGCCCCAGCGTCTATGTACACTGGTGTATGAATGTGTGTGTGACTGGGTCAGTGATTCCTTGATGTAAAGTGCTTTGAGTGACTTGAAGGTGGAAGAGCTCTATATAAAAATGTGACCATTTACCATCAAAAACTCCAAATAAGAGTATAAATATTTCTTCACATTTGTGGTTAATTGAATACTTTTTTCTGTGTCACCTGAACCTAAACTAAGACGTTTACAGACGCGTTTGATAATTTTGCATGATAAATGTGCTAATGGATTTTTCTCAACAAGATAAAACCAAAAATGAAAGTATTGTGATTTCTGTCATTTTTGTCCAACTGTTCAATTTCCACGAGGACAATACTCACAAAATGACTTTTTTTTTTTTTTAAAGGGGTTTTAAAAAATCTGTTGATAATTTTGCATGATAAATGTGCTAAATGTCCTGGCCTAGGTTCAGGTATCACATGACAAGTACTGAATTAACCACAAATGTGCTGAAATATTTTTAATTTTATGTGGAGTTTTTTATATTTTAATTCACCTCTATTTTAGCCTTTTAATAGATTTATTGTAAATTATGTCGATTTTGAATTTATCAATTCAAATTTTGCATAAATCTACAAATTCAGTAATTCAGGTTGAGCAAGACACTTAACCCCCCTCACCCCCAGTGTCTGTGTACACTGGTGTGTGAATGTGTGTGTGAATGGGTGAGTGGTTCTTAGATAGGAAGTGCTTTGAGTGCCTTGAAGGTGGCGCTATATAAAAAAGTGTGTGTGCTGGAGATTTTGATGTGACGGTTATAACTTGACAAAACTTTAAACAGAACAGTTCACAAATCCCTTTAAATCCGTGTTATTGTTGAATGTATTTGTGAATTGTTTTTGCTGCAGTGCTATTTGGCTGTGATTTTGAGCGGCCCCTAAACACAGCGCGAGCAGCTCCACTGGGGCTCGTTAGTGATGATTGGATCTGTCTGTGATCCAGAGCAAAAGTAAAATCACTACTGCACTTGAACTGTGCTTTATATTTCAAATTAAGACTCGCATTTTAAACCAGGACCATCATGTGCATCAGAAGCCCTTCCCGCCTCTTCATGGAGTCTTATTCTGCATAAAAGCTGCTAACCCTGTAGTTTAGACCTCTACAAACATGTTCTGAAATGTCCTTGTGTATCAGATGCCCTCTCTGTGCATCAGATGCCCTTCCTGCCTCTCCATGGGGTCTTATTCTGTGTAAAAGCTGTTAACCCTATAGTTTAGACCTCTACAAACATGTTCTGAAATGCACGTGATTCTTGCATTAGTTTAAAGTTCAGATTTCAGTCTCTCAGATGTGAATGCTCCTGTCCTTATCTCTTTTTACATATATTTGATAGAAGTTGTGATGTCATCTGAAGCCCGTCTAATCTGTCTGTGTAAATTACGATAACACAGACACATTAACCATAATTAGTGTGAGTGTTTTGGCTCAGCTCTGTAATTATCCAAACGAGCTGATGTCCGCGCGTCTCCCAGGACTCGTTAAGTGCAGTGTTTGGCCCGGGTTCGGCTCACATTTGGCCCGGGTTACGCGCCGCATTTGGCCCGTGTTCGGCATACGACGCTGTGGGCGTGTACCAAAAAGGATTCCAAACGCGCACTTGAGATGGAGAGCTCTGTGTGATGGTGTCATTAGTGAGGAGAGGGAGGTGTTTGAACTGGTAACCCTGCCATGAGAGGGCTGCTTTTTTACATGGGGATTTGGCAGTGAACTGACACACACTGCTCAGGTTCATACTGTTTTAATAGAGCTGTAAGATTAATCACATTCTAATCGAAATTGCAATTAGCAAATCTCAAAGTGACACAATTTCATCCACAAACAACCAAATCTGTCTTATTCTGCATAAAATCTGCTAATCTGGTAGTTTAGATTTGTACAAACATGTTCTCAAATGTCCCTGTGTGTCAGATGCCCTTCATGTATCTCCATAAAATACATTCTGATTTTCACCAAGAACAGATCACGTTCAGGATTTAAAGAAACACTGCGTAACTTTCTGCATAGCAACAACAGTAATTTTACCTGCCCCATAGTCCTTGTCTCCATAGAGATGTTATTGGTTTGCATGTAATGTTACACAGTATGGCATTAACGTATCTATTTGCATGGAGACAAGGAAGTGACGCAACCAGGCCAAGTTACAGCCAGGTCAGATCTGTGGAGAGGCGAGCCCATTTAGAAAGAATGCATGTTTTTCAAAGGAAATTTTTCAGAAATAAAAACACTAAATCAACGAATGTAAGACAAATCAGTTTTATGCCATACTGCGGAACATTCCAGGCAACGCAATAATCTCCATGGAGACAAGCAGGTGGAGAACAGCTGTGATAAATCTGGCAGCTCTATAGGTGGAGGTAAAATTACTGTTGATGTTGCTGTGCAGAAAGTTATGTAGTGCGGCTTTAAATCCTGAAGGTGACGTGTCAATAGTAAAAAATTAATTGGTATGGAGACCATTTTTTTTTGTAATTTTTAAATCAGACCTATTCTGCAAACTGGACTTTTCAGAGCTTTTATAGTTGATTCCTTCTCATTGACCCTCTGAAGTTGTGTTTAGAGTGATTCATGCATGTTTGAGTAATCTTTATTCTCCTGTATTCAAGACATCATTGCTCCGATCTGTCCCGTTTTCACCTCCACGTGATGTATGCACTTCCTTCTCCAGTTTTATTTTCTTAATCGGTGATACTCGTAGGATTTGGCAGCATCGCATATTCATTTTGGTACAAACTAAAAAAAATCCGCTGCTCTCTAGTGTGATGTGCAGCTATCCATAGGAGGGGCCGACAGAATGTGGCTGTTTGTTGTGATGACATTTATGGCGATGTCAGTTCCCATTGGGCACCGCGGTTTTCTAGCGTGGAAGTCAGCGGACTTGTTTCTTTTATTAAATCAGTATTGTGATTTAAAATGTCCAAATTATAACGACATTATCCACGGGTGTCATAGAGTATAACTATAGAGCACACATAAGCACAATATGTATAAAGACCAACCACATTTGATTTAAAGTAAAATAAATGTATACAGGCCACATGACTGGTGCCTGTTGGACGATGTCGTTAGTCTCTTTGACTCGTGCTTGAATAATCTCAAGTATCAGATGTTTGGCCTGTGTCCATGTCACGGCCTCCTTATGCTTCTGAAATGTAAATATATCCCATAATCCTCCTCATTATTTCCCATAATCCTCTGTGTTTCCTTGTACGATCTGTTTAATGTCTTTGTGTAATGTCTCTGTGTAAGGCGTCGCTCATGTGTCCCTCTGGACTAGGGACAGAAGGACAAACATCAGCACTTCAAAATAAAGCGCTCCACACTTGAGAAGAAAGGAGCTGCCCCTTCACAATAAGAGCGCAAGGAAACAGGGAATCAAAGAGGTTTAATCCACTGGAGAGGGGTTTAGGAACGAGGGAGAGGAGAGGGAGGAAGGGGGAGAGAGAAGAGAGGGAGGGAAGGAAGAAGGGAGGGTGAGAGGAAGAGGTGCTTAAGGAACAAGAGGAACATGTGGAGATGAGAGGGAGAAACAGAAGAGGAGAGAGAGAGAGAGAGAGACAGAAGAGATGGAGGAGAGGTAGAGAGGAGAGGTGGACAGCAGGAGGTGGACGTGAGAGGGTCATTATCTACAGCAGAAGCTCCACAGGATGCTCCAGAGCAAAAGAACAGAGGAACAGAGGGGGAGAGGAGGAAAGGAGAAAAGGAGCAGAGGAGAAGAGGGATGGAGGAGGAGCAGGGGAGAGGGACAGGAGGGGGAGAGGGACGGAGAGGAGAGGGACGGAGGAGGAGAGGGACGGAGGGGGGGGGG
>JACM01031850.1:0-21434 GCA_000787095.1 Periophthalmodon schlosseri
CCGCTAGTACGCACCGCGCTCCACTCCCGTCCGCTCGCCCCGCACACACTGACGCTGCACCGAGGACTACCGGCCAACAGCACCGACCACCGTACCGCCTAGAACACCCCTCTCCCCGCTGCACCCTGAGCTGATGGACCCCTAAACCCCACCGCTGCCAAGAAGAACCATCATGGACGAGACGCGCGTGCTGGCTCGAGTCTAGACATCGCCGAACCGAATACTACCGCGCTTGCTCTGGATCACTCCTTCAACGGGACGAGCTCAAGAACTCGGCTTTTTTGTTCACTTTTTTCAATTGTCCCCGCTGGTTGGATTTGTGGTACCTCGTTGACTCGCACGGAGGATGGAGAGAGGCGGGAGACTAGCGCTACTCGCGTGCGTCCTGGCTATGCACTTGATGCCGCTGACTGTGCACGGTAAGATACTGACTACTCCAAAACCCTCCACAATTACAAAGAATAACTCAATATATTCAAAAGTCCGCCAATTCCAAAAAGCATTACGCACAAATTACGTTTAAATCATAACGTTTTGTTTTGACACGTTTTTTTTTAAACGCCAACATCTGCTTGTAAAATGTTTGACACTCAACGAAGGACGGCACGTTTTTCCACACACGAAAATGACATCCTTTACGCATTTCTAATTTGCTTTCAACGTGTCATAAAACGTTACTATCAAAACGCACGGATTTGAATAACTGTGTAGTCGAAATGATCCACCGCTGGTTTGAATTCGAGTAAACGAGTAGACTAGTCCTTACATGACAAGCTTGGCCAATAACGCCCAATATTTTCAATGTATTGTCATTTTATCGTTCACTGATTATGGTTTTATGATTGTCATTTGGTGCGAAACAGTCCGTTTTCCATATTGTTCTGTTGGAATTGTGCCAACCAGCAAAACTGTCAGCCGCTCAGTCAATTTGGTGATGCCGTCCAAATTTGGCACATGGCTTTTTGAATAGTTTACGTTATGAAGCATGAAATTTGCGCTAAATTTTGTGTTAATTCTTTGCACGGTGCACGCTAGCTGCAGCTTTCTTCTTGCAACAGTGTCCCTCGGGTGCAGCCGCGGCACGGTACAGAAAGGAGGTCAGTGAGGCTGTGATTGTGGGTTAGGGAGACAGCGTTAAAACACCTTACGATTTGGATTCATTCAGCGACTATTCGGTGTTAAAGGTGATTGACAGCTGGATGGAGGCAGCTGTGTAGGTTTTATTTGGCCTTTGATTCCATTGTCGAATTGGTCGTAATCGATTTTCATAGCAATTGTTGGAGTTTAGTGAATAATATGCATTTTGTTCATTCGCGTAGGGAGAGAGAGAGACACGAATAAGCTTTTGTTAGAGCTATACGGAAGAACTGTTTGCTGGTGTGAAGTTATTTTAGTGTGAAATTAAAGATTTGAATTTTTTGCTGGTTGGATAAAGATGGAGACGGCTAAGCTTAAGAAAATGATTTGGAATGGTTTCGTCGAAAGTGGGTCACAGAGATAAAACAGGGTTCCACGATGAATGCAAAATGTTTTGACTCTTAAAGGTACAGTATGTAACTTTCTGAAGATGGCACATCTCCACATGATTCCATGGAAATAGAAAGTTAAAACCATACTTCGGAACATTTTCCTTGGAGATAGATAAGTTTTATGCCATACTGTGGAAGATTATAGCCAACAGAACATTTCCATGGAAACAAGCAGGAGGGGGCCACCCAAATAAGAGTCAGGTTTGTGGAGAAGCAAGCCCGCTAGATTAAGGACGCATGTTTTAAGTGTAATAAACACAACCAAAATGAAAATTCTATTACCCCATCACATTTTTTGCTTAAAAGTTAAATATCATGGCTTTAAACATTTTTACAAAGTGTCAATGGTGTTGTTGATTTGAATAGAATGAGAAATTATATTGAATAAATCATCAAAACAACACGGTGGCTTAGTAGTCATATTGTCGGGGTGGGGTTTCAAGTTCAATTCCCAAACCAGTCAGACCTGTGGAGTTTGCATATTCTCTCTGTGCTGGTCTGGCTTAACACCCTTCAAATGCTGTGCTAAATGTAGATTTCTATTTGTTGGCCTTACAATGAATTTATCTTCATCCATGTCCTGAAAAGTAAACAAAACATTAGACATAAGGCTGCTTTATCTTTCTGCAGGCATTCTATGTTTTGTGTTCTATAGCCTCATTGGTACTTGACCTGGACCCTGGATCAGTTTAAAGCAGACATACTGTGCTTGTGTCTGCTATATAGTTATAGTCTATGACACCTGTGGATCATTATGTCATAATTTGGACATTTTAAATCGCAATATTCATCTAAAAAGACTTAATAAAAGAAACAGGTCCGCTGACTTCCGCGTGCCCAGTGGGAGCTGACGTCGCTGCAAACGTCATCACAACAAAGGGCCACGCAGCTGTCGACACCTCCCATAGATATCTGCAGGTCACAATTGTGAGCAGTGTTTTTTTTTCATTTGTACCAAAATGACTACGCGACGCTGCCGAATTGTACGCATATCACAGATTAAGAAAATAAAATTGGAGAACGAAGTAATTAAAGAGCAGTGGGAGCTGAATGGCAAAATGGCGTCTTGAAAATAAGTGATTAAAGATTGCTCAAACATGCACGAATCACTCCAAATGCAACTTCGAGAGTAAATGGTGAGAGAAAACAGCTATAATGTGGTTAAAAGCTCTGAAAGGTCGATTTTACATAATAGGTCTGCTTTAATTGTCCCCTCCTGAAAGACTACCCCAGCGGCAGTGACAGGTCAAATGCCAACAATCTCCTAAGTTCATAAGTCATCATAGGTCTATCATAAGTAATTTTCGAGTTTTCATGTAGGATCAACGCAATCCTTTCAGGTAGGGATGTGCTATTTATCAAATTTTAATCAAGATTGACATTTGGTTATTTCTAATTGTCAGGCTTGGGTCTTGAGTCTACAACCCGTAAAATCACGTGTTTAGAGCAGAATTTTGTCCTGCCCTACTTTCATGGACAGTTAAATTATTTCTTCCATATATATTTAACGCAATCTGTGGAACTCATTTGGAATCCCCGCCGCAGTTACAACTGTGCGCACTGTACACTTACTATAGCCGTCAGTTGTGCGGGGGTGCCAGAGGGGGGGTGCCAGAAAGGGGTTCCAGAGGGGGGCAAGACTGGCATCGGCCCACGAATTAGGTCATCGTGGAGATTTGAGCTTCCCGGGTCTTTGTTGTCTGGCACTGTCTCAACAAAGAACTCGCGACATATAATCAAGAGTCATATCCAAAATACAACACAAGCACTGCAGCAGAATTATTAAAAAGAAAGTGATTTGACCTTTATTTAAGCAGAAAAGTCCCGTTGAGATTACTAACCTCTTTTTCAATCGAGTCCTCCTGGCCAACACAGCAGTGCAGATAAGACAATGCATCATCATACATTTAGTCAATTGCAAAAATGTGTTAGCTACAAACTGTTACAATGTGCCACATGCGCACATCTGGACCTCAGCACTCTGACCTGAAACTGTCCCGCTTTATAGGCTATTTTAAACCAGGGTTTAACCACCAGGGCTCTGCAAGGATTAAAGTACCTGATTTATACTGTCTTAGAAACATGAAAAACTGAACTAGTTTATTTTAAATGGAAGTGGTCCTCTCCCTTTTCATTCCATGTAGATATATACACCAATATATCAATTGTCCTATATATATCGAGCCAATATTTGCAGTTTTTAGCGTATTGACCATCTACCTACTAAAGAGCACACTGCCTAAAATGTGACTACACAGCTCTTTTTTTGCATTTGTGAATAAGCTTGTTTTGCAGTTTCAATCCATATCATTTGAGGAAAACGCTCTACAAATCACCTCAAAAATATCGTCAGAGCTTATCGGCAATAAGTTGTTTGAATTTCAAAACAATCAGTATTGGCATCGGCCGTGAAAAAGCCCACATACGTCGATCTCTAATTCCAAGCATCCTAATTATTCACTGCGGTAAGTTTATAAGTGCTTTTCACAACTTTCTAAACCAGAGCAAGTCACAGTAAAGCTAGCGACAACTAGCATGACAATGCGGACTTCCTGATTATCAGACAGCTGACCTCAAGAGCAGCTTATACAATATATCTGTACTAAAGCAAGACAGATTTTGCTCAAATACATGGGAAAAACTCAGGTACAGGCCCCGCATAAATTCCTTCTGTAAACACCATTATCAAATACATAATGGTGTGGACAAGGCATCCGCACACCATAAACCCCACCCCCTCAATCTGATGGCACACCACCGAAAAATAAATATATAATTAAAATAAAGCAGTGGGGAAGGAAGAGCGCTGGTCTGGTATAGCCAAAAGATGTGCCAGAACATGTGAGTGAAAAATGGTGGACTTGTATTTGGTGTAAAGAGCCTCCCCCCGCGCGGCACAAAGACGAGGATTAGGGACGATCTGCTGAATAATTCATGAGGGGAGCAGGACCGCATTCTCATACACAGAGAGGGGGAGGAGGGGCAGGGGGTGTCTGGAGGTTTTTTTTATTTATTTATTTATTTTTTTCACATTATAGCAAATCGGTTGTGTTCATGTGACACCACAATATTATAAAATGCTTGTATAAAATTGAGGTGGAGGTGGGGTTCAGATTTGTATAGGCTACGATAATTTAACAGTCGACTTGCGGTTAACCTTTGGCTTGTCCCTTTATTCGTGCACAATAGGCTAAAACAATCCTATCTTGTTTTTTATCAAAGCTAGCAGTAGCTGTAGCAGTGGCGGCAGCAGTAGTGGTAATAATAGAAGTAGGAGTAACAACAGTAGCAGCAGTAGAAGCAATAATAGTAGTAACAGCAGCAGCAGTAGTGGTAGTAGAAGTAGTAGTTGTAGCAGCAGCAGCAACAGCAGTAGTACCAGTAGCAGTTGTAGTGGTAGTTTTTGTTACAGTAGTAGTAGAAACAGTAGCAGCAGTAGTAGTAGTAGATGCAGTAGTAGCAGCAGAAGTATTTTTTGGTAAAACTTTGAATAAAATGAATAGATAAAATAAAGATGAGAGTGTCATGTGGAAGTCTTACAGGAAACAGAGTGTCAGGAGCTCTGTGTCCAGCTGTGCACATCTGGACCTCAGCACTGACCCAAACCTGTCCCAGACCAGAGGCTATTTTTAAACCAGGCTTAACCACCAGGGAACTGCAAGGATTAAGCCCAGACAGTAGTAGTAAGGTCTTTCATTTTGCATTATCTGGACACAACAGCTTGCACATTTTATCTACTAATATGTAGCGGGGTAGAAAAAAAAAACATTATTATTGTGATTGTTAAAAATAATTTCTTGACACAATAAATTCAGGTATAAAATGAAAGAGTGCATGTCTTAAATGTGCACTTTGGTCTCCATGGAGATGTGTTACTTTGTCGAAAATGTTCACAGAACGATCTTAAATTTATCTATCTCCACGGAGACAAACAGGTGACGCCACGAGGCCAAGTTACAGGTCAGATCTGTGGAGAGGCGATCCTGCTTAATACCCTGGATTTCAAGATTCCAAGCAAGCAATACACCACCATCCCGCTCTTTACTAATCGATATTGAAACTAGTATCAAAACTAGATACTCGTTCGAGCAGATGTCGATGGTAAAAAAGTGACATTCACAGGACAGAAATGAGCCTTTCCTGAATAGTTTTAGAATGATCTTGAGCTGTATCAGAACAAGTATAAGACACATAGACTAGTACACGCCCATGGACCACTATGGAACCTACCTGGACTGAGGGTTTACACAGATATAAAACTAAAAGGTAATATAAAAGAAAGTGCTACAATTCAATGTTGAAAATGCCATTCTATTGCCTTAAACGCGCACTTTGGTCTTCGCGGAGATGTTTTACTTTGTCTGGAATGCTCACAACATGATCTTAAATTTATCTATCTCCATGGAGACACAGAAAGAATGGTATTGAGCAAAAAAAAATCTGTTATTTAATAAATTTGTTGAGATATGTTTAATGCCATACCCCCCATTCAGCCTTATATTTTCTGTGAGGGTGCATTGACTAGACTTAAAACAATAGCTTCTATCTGCCTTGTTGTGTAATTGAGAGAGGTTGAAGAGGCTGATGGTTCTGCTGCTGCAACGTGGTGAGGGAGAGAAGTATTATTGGTTATAGCTAAAACAGCAGGTAAACATAGGGGGAAAAGAGTATATTTAAAGGAATGGCTTGAGGGGAGTTGAGGATTGTTGGGAACTGGTCGTTAACTGGTCGAAAATATATTGGAATTTACATGTATTGCTCCACTTAAGTCAGCGTTGCCAAGTCTTCTTCTTTATAGCACCTTTTGGCTTGTTGTTTTGGCTTTTTTGAAAGTTGCTTGCAAAGTTAACTTTCATGCACTTTCACGGCATAAAATATATGAATTTTATTTTGTTCAGGTCTGTTTCACGATAATAAACCTAGTAATAATGCAGGCTATTAACAGTTAATTAACATTTTAAAGAAGTTGATGCTGATGTTAAATATGCTATGGAAAATAAGGCATCTTATTTGCACTCGTTCAGCAGTAACACACAACATTAAGACGTTAAGTTCTTTTTTAACTTCATTATGCATTTTATGGCTGGCTTTTAAACATGCTTTTGGTCACCTTGGGATTAGTATTTCACATTTTCTCACTTAAAATAATGTCTACATTTGGAAAAGAGATTTATAAACCACACCTCAGTTTCCAATGAGACATTAGGCGTTGGAGCTCCCGCTGCTGTCAGTCATTATGAACACAATTTGACCACAGAATGAGTCCGGAGATGGTTTATGGTCTTAAAAACTGTCTGGCGTTTTATCTGTGACGCAACAATCTGGACAAAATGCAAACAGTATTCAAGATGATTTTGGATTAATGGATTAATGAAAGAACGAAATGAATGAAGGAAAATATATGTTTTTGTTTTTGTTTTGTTTTTTATGAAGGGACAAGAATATAACATGGTTAAAAGCTCAAATAAGTCAATTTTGCATATGTGTCCTTTAATATGTGCGGCTGGGGTTGCTTGTTTTGGGATTATTTTCAAACGTTTGGTTGCTTGTTGCTCTCTGAAAATCTGGCAACCCTAGTCTCAGTCATGAACAACAGCTAGGCCTGTCACGATAATTACTACATCGACTTATCATTCAGTATATACAAGCTGAGGATCAGTATTTATCATCTGTACAATTTCTTTGCATTGTCATTTTTTTCTGCACTGCGATAAGATTTGAGCTGTAGAGAATTGAATAAATAACTTCTATCACTCATTATAGACACAAACTAATGCTTATTTATCTATTGCACCTCGTGTTTTTTTGAATATTGTACATTTAGAATCATTTTTTGGGGGGGATACTTAATTCGTCTCAATATTATCGTTTATCGTCTATATTTTATTCAGCAATATATCGTCAAAATGCGTTGTCGTGACAGGTCTAGCGTAACATACAAACTTTGACAGCAATATGTAGGTCAATGATTATGACTCCATCCATAGAACACACCTTAGACCAGTGGAAGAATTGGTTCAGTCTTTGTGCACGAAACATATATTTGGTCTGTCTGAATTCAGGTGGGTGTTGACTTAAACAAGTTCTGGCGCGTGGTCGGCTGTCTGACCTTGGGCCAAAACCCGACCATCACCACTAATCTGCTCAATATATCCAGTCTACCCCCCGCCTCCTCTCTCCCCTCCCCCACAAAGGTGCTCGTACCGCGGGCTGCCTCTCCGGTGGATCTGCTTGGTTTTACTCGTGGCCTCCTGACACACTTCTGCAGCTCATGGTTCAAATTTGAGCCAAGTCTAATTAGGGTTGTTAAAATTTGATACCAGCCAATATTAAAACTAGTATCGACACTAGATACTCATTTAAGCAGTAGTAAAAAAGTCACATCAACAGGACAGAACTGAACCTTTCCTCTAACTTAAGAATGATCTTGAGCTGTATCAGGACAAGTATAAGACACATAGACTAGTTTACACCCATGGACCACTATGAAACCTACTGGACGACTGAGGGATTACACAGATATAAGACTGCAAGGTAATATAAATGAAAGTACTATTACTTAATGTTTAAAATGACATTCTATTGTGCGAGAGAGAGTTTTTTTTATTATCATTCTGGTATCGGAATCGGTATTGAGTATCGAGTATATTCCTTATTGTCGAAATCGAGTTTGAAATTTTATTACCGTGACGACACTAAGTCTGATAGGTTACATTCACGTTCTAGTTCTGATGATGTCGTAATTTCAGATGGAGGGCAGGGGTGGCGCTGCAAGTTTAATCGTAATCTAATCGAAATCACAATTTGAATGCCAATGCCAAGACGCCAAGTTGTAGTTCAGCCTTTCTTTAAAAAAAGTTGTGAAGGAGAGGTCTTAAAAGCCGCCAAATAAGGCCACTCTGTATTGTGCGCATTTGCCCTCTTAAACATCGTCGTCTTCGTTCGCTACGTTTACACGCACACCAGGAAAACCGGATAACGACCCTAGTCCAATTTAAACCCATTTATCAAAATACATGTAAACCCAGGAACTACGATTGAGGTGTTGTAGTTCAAAGGATCCCAACAACACATCTGGAGAAGTTGGATTGTAATAAGATACCCATTGCACGTAACAACGCAAATTAGGAGAGGCATTCAACTGCACGGGGTAAGAAACAGTAGTACAGTATTAGACAAGGGGTTACTGATGTTTGCTCGCTCGTTTTAGATAAGCAGCGATGATAAACTGCAGTCCTTCCATTGCAGACTTGCGTATGTTTTGTTTTGGTCCGCTATGTTAAAGTGAAAGCAAAACCTACCGGAGTGGTCAAAAATGGTCTGATAGGTTTGGGGGCTTTTGGCCTGATTACAACCGCTTCCCTCTTCTTTGCACAATAGTCCTTGCGCCCTCTGCTGATGTAGCGCATCACTTGTAGTTACTTCTATCAGCCATGTAGCATCATAGTCAAATGCAATATCTGGGTCAGAAATGGTCAGGGTATTAAAAGATACACATATGAGTACTGGAGGCAGTACACTAGTTTCTCCATCTCATCTCCTCCCCCTCCGTCTCCATGGCAACCACACACATCCCCTCACACTGCTGGAACGAAGTGAATGCCTTTACATGCACTAGCTGAATCTAAATCTGAATTATTGTGGCAGCTACTGTGGCAGAGCAAAGAGGCTAAATCGTAGCCTATTTGTCAAAAATGAGGTGGTGTATTTTTGTAAAGGAAAGAATCTAATGTCAGCCATATTATGATGCACTAGTCTTATATAATGCTTTTCCTAGATGCTCAAAGTTGCTTCACAATTTCGTGCATTATTCATTCACCCTGCACTCGGCGGTGGTACGCTCAGCTCAGAGGCAGACTGACAAAAGGGAGGCTGCCAATCTGTGCTATCAGCCCCTCTGACCACCACCAATCACTTACACAAACCCCACATTCATTTTTTGCCACTGGTGTCCCATTGAGGTATCTGGTGTTCACAGCGGCCTCCCGTCCAAGTAATAACCAGGCCCAGCCCTGCTTAGTTTCTGAGATCTGATGAGATCAGGCTTTGGTAAGATTTGGCAACATATTAAGGGGTAAAATGAAAGTATTCCTAACTAAGTACCATCATAGGTAGGAATATCAAGATAATTTGTTAAGTTTTTGTTAAATTTGCCCTCCTCAACAGTTAAAGGGACTTTTTTTAACCGTGAGGAACATGTTTCAGTGCGAGCTGTTAGCTCTGCTCACTTAGTCCCTTCTATCCATCTAATGTTGAACCATGATGGAGAAACAACTGTCTGAGAAGCAATTGTTTCCATATGGTTCTCATCTGAAAACATGTATTTGATTGGACAATAATAAGTTCCCTGGCAGTTCCTTGTAACCTAATGCTAGATGTGTGTAGCACTATGAATTGAGTTGTAAACACATCAAACGGCTCTCACTAAAAGCAAACAGGAAAAGTCATGATGAACACTTCAAACTGATTGTTTGAAGCATCATAACAGCGAAACAAGCTGAGAAATGAAACTTTTGTTAAATCCAGTTGAAAGAAGAAGCCAGACATCTTTCCCGTTCACAAATGCACAAAGCGCTTCCCTTTGAAAATAGTCCGTACTTCTGCTACACCACAGGCAGAGGCCCTGCCTGTGGTGAAGGTGTCACCATGTTTGTTTTGGTTCGTTTGGGCGCTTCCCCTTTGACTTTCACCCAAACCACAATGCTGCTCTGTGACTGATTCAGTCTCGGACCCACTGGTGACCCGGCCTGAACGCAACAGAGAGAGCTTGACCAGATGGAGTCTTGTGATTTTGTCAATATCACAAGAATTCATTTTGCTGACAATGTTAAGTTGCTTCCACTTCCTGACTAAAATAAGTCAGGTACAGACCCAGAACCGTTACCAACCAAAATATTGCAAATTTAAGTTTATAAAATGGCGAAACAGTTTAGTTACACTTTAAGTCAACCCTTCCCATTATGTTAGTACTTCCTGTATCATGCTCCACTGGCATCTCCAAACCATAAACTCTATATGGTCATTACTGCGCATTGACCTCATGTACAACAGTTTTCTTACACTTTCCAGCTCATGTTTAGCCCGTGCAGAGAGGCCGTAATTATCCCCTGTAACGTGTGCTAGCCTCCTGGTGCTAGCTTACACATGACTTACAGCCCGTTTGGAAGATATCGAGAGCAGACGGGGAAGGCGACAGGTTTACGCGCGTTATCCAGACTGTGGCATGATCCGTGAAATCAGACGGCCACAAAAGGGCAGGAAGAATGGAGCAATTTGTGCCAAAAGTGAAACGCTCTGATGCGCTAATCGAATAAGGCTGTAAAGGTGTGGATATGTAGACCTGTCACGATTACACATCTTTAAGGTTGAAATACTGCTGAGGACAATGTAGACGATAAACTATGGTATTGAAACTAATTTACACACAGTAACCCTAAAGCAGGATTATATAAACTATTCTAAAAGTCCAGAATGCACACTTCAGTACTTTCCAAAGGGACGTGTCAGTTAATCAATGTATTTTTAGAGTAACTGTTGTTGAAGACAAACCACAATGAATTTTAAAGTGGATCTAAAAACTAAATACACTTTTTTTTTCGCTACTAAACTGTGCATATGGTGTTTTAATAGCTATTGTCTGCTGTTCTTAGACATATTTTGGCAGCTTTAGAGCAAACTTGCAGCTTTAGGTACATTTGCAGTTTTCTGGTCAAAAACGACTAAAAATAAGTTTGTGCTGTTCAAGTAGTTGGTGACATTACAAAAGATTGCCCAAATTAAAGCTTTGTGTTTCTGATTACAAACACCTGGCTGCAGGGCTGGAGTTTAAAGTGTGGATACCTGTTAGACCAATAACACTGTTCCTTATATATCCAGACCCCGCCTCCCCTTCCCTTTTCACTCTCTTTAGTCCTCCAAGTACTGCCCAGTTTAGCAGCTCTATTTGAAATGCGGTTGTGAGAGGAGTTTAGGTGTTTAATCCCACTTTAAAATAACTCTTTCAATCTTTAACATTTTCTCATTAATTTTTGTCTTTGCCACATAAATTTGGATATTTTCCGTGGATCATTATGTTATAATTTGGAGCTGACGTCTCCATAAGTCATTGCAACAAAGAGCCAGCACCTCCGATGGATAGCTGCAGATCACGCTAACGAGTACCAGATTTTTTGTACCAAAATGGCTACGCAACCCTGCCGAATCCTATGTGTATCACCGATTAAGAAAGAGAAATTGGAGACTGAAGTACGTCACAGTGGGTGTGTACCGGTGGTGGTGAAAACGGGGGTTGATTGGAGCAATAACGTCTTGAATACAGGAGAATAAAGATTACTCAAACATGCAGGAATCACTTTAAATACAACTTCAAGAGGGTAAACAAGAAGGAAACAACTATAACATGGTTAAAAGCTCTGAAAAGTCTATTTTGCATTATAGGTCCACTTTAATTCAAGTTCTGGATACGACTTTTTGCAGACCAACTCATTTTGCAGGTTTTCCCAAAAATGTCAGTAGCACAGTAAGGCCTCAAAAGGGAACATTTCAGTAAGAAAAAAGTGAAATAGCAAAAATATATCTGGCAGCATTTATCTTTTGTATCCTTGTGAAAGCATTGTCCTTGTCTCTGTCCAACTCTCTTTGAGCTGTCCACCCTTGCATACTTATGTCCCACCTGTCCCAAGTCCATATGCTAGTATAGAGAAGGTCGTTGAATGTTATGTAAAGTTTTTCTTGGCTGCGTTGGCGATGGTGCGTTCAGGTGTCGTCGGTCAAACGCACAGATGGTGCAGTGTGCTTAAATGCTGAGTGGGCAGTGTCCCCGTAGCTCTCCTTGGATAATCATTTTACATGTTTGAGTTTGACAAAAGAAAGTCTCTCGGGAGTTATACAAGTTGAGGTGATATGAGGGCAGGGCTAATATAAGCTAGAAACGTGAAATATAGGCTTGCTTAAAGACTTTTGGGTCAAATGCTTTCTATTTAAGGCACTGCACCTGATTTTTACTTGTTCTTGTTTGTTTTTACTTGTAACTTGTTCATTTTAAATGTTTTGCAATCGTCCAAACTTATTCCACACTTACCTTATGCGTTCAGAACATCCTAATTATTCACCACGAAGAGTTTATAAGAGCTCTTCACAACTTTCAGAGGCAAGAGCAGAGTTTTGCCATCATGGTAACTCTAACAACAACTAGCATGCTGTAAGGTATTTTCTAACAGTACAGCACTACATCAAACTGGTATCTTGATTTACTAATGCTATGGTAAAAAAAAAGTACCCACCAGTGGATATGGAATGCGCGGGGACTCACAAAGACGCTATGCAGGCCAGCGTGGGGGCTTCCATGGACATGTGGACAATAAGATAACAGCTATGTTCTGGTGATTTTGGTTGGTTTGGTTTTTCTTATCTGTAGCCACTCTCACTAAGGAATGTGTGACCTCCACTCTGAGAAGGTTATAAAACACTCACCTTGTCCGACTTTGCTTAAAATTTCTTAATGTGTAACGCCACGCAGACCAGAAGAGGACTCACCTCACACACACACACGCATACGTTGAGAGACACTATAAAAGCTGTCAACATGCACATCTCAGGACTCTCTTCCTATCTTTTCCAGAGAGTCCTCTGCTTCATTGTTCACTTTACCTGTGTGGAACTCATTAAAACCCTTCTGACTTTATGTTTCAGACTCTTGGTCGTCTTTGACGCTTACACCAGAAACGAACATTCTTACAGTGCTAACAGTAGACTTCCTGATTCTCAAACAAAAAACACTTTATAATTAGATTAACTTGACTTTTTATTTTGGATGTTTGGATTGTTTCTCAAAAAACTTGTTAAAGAAATTAAGCGAAACTAAACCAAAAATTGCTACATTTTTAACTCAATGGTAAAATTTCCTTGCTTGACATAAGTGCTTAAATAGACTAACATACATAAAGTTAAAGTACATAAATCAACACAATTTTTAATCAAGATTTTTATGTATGCCTCTGAAAAAGTTCTCAAAATCTACATGTGAAATACTTATCTGAATGGGATGGGACAAGATCTCGTACCACAAGATCTTACAAGACAAGTTTGTGTACATATGAGAACTTTTTTTCCCATTGTGTTTACATTTTCATTGGAAAATAAAGGGTGCTGTTGAGTTACATTTCTTGAGAAGCTGTAGTTTCAAAAACAGTGCAAAAATGGCAGCAAAAATATTACATAAATAATGTCAAAATCTGGTCTTGATCTCGTGGACCCAAACACGTGTCGCGTCTCTTCAAGATTTCCACAATACTGGAGATATTTTGGATACATTTTTCCAGCTTTGAATGCATCTGATTTCTCAACTTGAGTTTTTCTTGCGCTTTTTAACACTCAGCCCTGACTATTAGCTAGGGATGAATTGCATTTCTGTGCTGTGCCAGCTCCACTCTGCCAGCTCAGTCCTTATTATCTTGGCCTGTGTCATCAGAGGTATAATGCTCCCTACAACAGAAGCATAGCTAGACTGGACTGTGACTACACTGGACTACACTGGAATGGGAAATACCATGCTATCACAATGCCTTGAGGGTCCTGAGAGGTTTCGATATAAAAAAAAAAAAAAGCTGATATTTGGCACCAATATTTTTTTTACACTGCCTGTGTTTGTGTATGCTCATGTGTCATTCCCAGTTTTCTCTAAAAATATGTCCATATGTTTACATAAACATGTAATAGATTTCATTACACCATATAAATACATTTATTGCTTGTATATAAATGCAATATATTTTTAAAAGTTAATGTGGACGATCCCTATCTGTTAGCAGCTGGACATAATGTTATGGCTGATGGTTATGGCTGGAATATTATACCCCTGCTGTGTGTGTGTGTGTGTGTGTGTGCTGCTGTGGAGTGTGTCCCGTGTCCTTGTGAAGAAAGTCACTGAGTTCATGTACATGCACACTCCCCTGCACGTGCACGAGCCTGCCTGTGTCACCTCTCCCTGTCTGCATGTGCACGCTCCTCTGTACGTGCACGAGCCTGCCTGTACCACCTCTCCCTGTCTGCACATGCACGCTCCTCTCCATGTGCACTCTCCTCTCCACGTGCACACCCCTCCATCCCTCTCATAGTGACTTATTAGCATTCGGGCCACCTTCACACAGACACGTTGGGTTTACATGCTTGTTGGGGACATTACATTGAATACATTGACTGGAGACTGATCCTAACCTTAACCATACTTGCCTAATCTTAAGCTAAACCCTGACCCTAGCCCTTAACCTTTAACCTATTTTAACACATATCTGAACTGAAGTGTAGTAAAAGATTTAACGCTACGTCATGGGGACCAGTTTTTTGTCTCCATAAGAGAGGCATCGAGTCTATAGATTTTAGTCAACACATTGGGATGAATACACGATCGCCTTATATTGTGGAAAAACCTACGAAATAACAGAAAAAAACAAGAGAGGTTTGTCTTTGCTTATTTTTAGTACAGACCAGGTGAGCAAACAATACAGTGCATGTGGAGGTTATCACAAAATCCCATTTTAATAAAATTCCTACACTCAGTGTAAATGTAAAGGCTGAAGTGTCTTCACAGTTTTATTGATGGTGAAGCTGTATGTGCTGGGATTTGTTGCTGTTGCCTATGGTTGTGATTGGTGTATGTTTTTATAGGCCTACAATAACAAAGTTTGTATCATTGATAATGATGCAGAGAAATATTGCAATGACCCATAATATTGAAACTGCTTTGTGCCACTGACACACGATACCTACGATAAATATATTGTTCCATCTATCATCTATTGATCAATATGTTGATATAGTGACTGGTCTACCTTTTTGTCAGATTGTTGAAACACATGCTAGAATTTGTATATAGCACAGTATCATGTGAGAGGACACTGTGAACTTGTGTGCACTTCATACTGCAGCTTAATAGTACTGGCAGTACTCTGGAGACAGGTGCAGAGGGGAAAAGTGTTCTCTTTAACACGGAAATGTCATTTCACTGCCCTCAGTACCTGGAGTAGTAGTATTTAGTTTCAATGTTGTTACAGTAATTCATGTACTGAGAACTATTTTGCCCTATGCGAGCGGAAAAAGTTCTAGAACATTTTTGTTAGCCAGCACGTATGGAGCAGCACGTTGTGTACATATAGATTTCTGAACATACAATCTAACCAATTTAAGCGTGACATGTAGGGAGCATATCGCATTCAAAATACATAAAAAGCTTAGGTCTTGCTGTGGTTTTTCGAGCCTATGTGTCCAAACATTGAGGCCTGCAGTGTTTGGCTCCTTAGAGTCATGTTGATAATAGTCATGCTGCTAACCTGTATTCTCAAAATGCTTTGCCTTGTCAAACGTGTATCAAAAATGTGCAAGTTCTCTATGTTTCAGTTTGACAATTCAAGTCCTGAAACATTTTTGTGTGAGGCACTTGGAGTTTAAAATGCTAAAAAGTTAAAGCATTTACAGCACTTCCATTTTGGTCAGTGCTTAGAGATGTTAGTGCTTTGCCTGAAATGTTTCACACTATAGCATGAAACTAATCTAGCTTGCAGTTTTCCAATTAGAGCTGTTTTCACCTTGTAAAATATGCATTCTTAAGAGATCTAACCTGCAAGATAGATGAGATGGGAGAGAAGTTTAATGACATACTGTGTAACATTCAAAGCAGTAACATCTTCTTGAAGACGAGTGGCACATTGTCCAACAGAAAGGTTGCATACTGCCCCTTTAAATACCTTGTGTAGGCCTATGGTTTGCAGTGCCACCTAATACACACCTACACGTATGTCTTTGAGTGACCTACCAACGTGAATAAAAGAGCTGAAATGATGCCAGCGTTAAGAAAATATGGTATTCCAGTCGCTCTATGTTGTCGGTTGTGCTATAGGGGACACTGTATGTAGGTTATGCATTATTGGTGCATATAGAGAGATGTGTAATTGCCTTGATTACAAGTGCAGAGCAGAAGAGGCTGAGTTAGCTGCATGGATGCACTCAGAAGCTGCCAGCATCTGTGACTTTGAAGCACGTTACACAAGAAGAGAGGAGCATATGGAGTACTATCAGCCTACTTTTAGTCAAGCTGTAGTGACATAAACTAGTTTAAAGAGGGGGTTTTATGCAAAATCGACTTTTTGGAGCATTCTACCATGTTATAACGTTGTTCCCTCATCAAAAACATGCCTGGTTTTATACGTCATACATGCATGTTTGAGTAATCTAGCAATCTCTCCCGAGCCCTATTCGAACTCTCCTTACGGTTGGCTGTATGTTTCTGTCCAGCGCTCAGCCCACCAGCCCATGCTTCTGTGTGGCAATTCTCCATAAATATACAAAAGCATGATACAAACAATACACTACAACTTCACAAACCTGATGTGATGTGCAGTAGTTTCATTAGCCGGATACACTTAGGTGACTTAGCGTGGAGAGCAAAGGGAAGGGGGACTCAGTGTGCCAAAAAACAAACTGAAACTAATTATACATTTTACTACTTGTTTTTTTGGCAAGTGTAGCATTTTCAAAACAATAAAAAGTAACATGGTGATCTAAATATGTTAAGTGTTGGCCATTAATACCCCACAGAAGTGCAATACCCCTTCTTTAGAGGTACTGAACTTGATTTTTACTGCCATACAAATTTGAAAAACAACTAGTTCCTTTTAAATGGTTTGCAGTGGTCCAAAGTTATTCCTGACCTTATACACTGCGAGCATCCTAATTATTCACCGCTGTGAGTTTAGAAGCGTTTCACAACTTTTAGAGACCATAGCGGAGTTTTGCATTCACAATAATTCTAACAACAACCATCATGCTAACATGCACTTCCTGGTTTTCAGAGGGTAAAAATGCTTTATAACCAGATGCAGACATAACAGAGCAGTCTCATTATGACCCTAAGAGCTTCTTTTACAATGTATCTGTAAGACAAATTTTCCTCAAATACATGGAAAAAATGTGGGTACAGTACAATAAATTAGACCTTCTAAAAATTCCCTTTTGTGACATAATTCAGCCATTAGCACCAGCCTCTGTTGTCTCCGTCAGCTCTATTGCCTGCGAATACCACACGCTTTCATTCTCACCAAATCAAAACTGTGAAATCCATCTATTTCCACTGCGCAAAGACACACACAATCTCCTCCTGTCTCTGAACCGCCACCGCCGCATCCTCAGTTACCCACGGTTACCAGGCCGGGAGCGTAACCATGACGACTGATCCGTCCCGCATCCCGCCACCTGTGGAGCCTCAGATGAAAGCATTTATGTCCAGAAGAAGGAGATGGGAAGGAGAGTAGTGGCAGTGATGCAGATAGGAGCAGGTTAGAAGGCCGTGCGTGTGCGTGTGTGCGGGGGGTGGGGGAGGGTCATTGAGGTCAAATCAATGGTTTTAATTAGAGCTGAATGCACAGTATAGGCCTAGTGTCAAACCTATTCATATTAAAGAGACAGTATAAGTATAAGATTTTGATTTTAAACTTCTTAAAGAGGGGGCAACAACGTATTAACACGTTTTACAAGTTTCTTACAAGCTCTGAGTCTCCCCTCCATTTGCTCTCCCCCTAGTGCAACCTCTGGAGGTTCTGAGCTTTCACATGAGGCCTGTCCATATACTGAGAATGAGAAACACTTGTATGTGTTGTGGTTGTAGTAAGAGTGCAGCAGTGATATGTTAGATGCAGTAAACTGTATGTAAGTATGTCATTTATAGGCAGCAGTGGCTCTGCGGTTAGAACACTTTTCCACCAACCTGAAGATCAGCTCCCATTTGAACGGGTACATACTGTTGTCGTTGTGTTCTTGAGCAAAACACTTCACCCACCTTACCCGTGTATGAACATAGTGTGAAATTGTCATCCTCACTTCCACCTGTTGCCATGGCAGCTGTTGTTTGAAAGATTTTGCCTGGCATTTAAATGTATTTTTGCCAACTTTGTACTAGTTTTCTTGATCAATATTACAATACTGAGCATATCTTTATGAGTTATGGGAAAAACTTGGTAGTCAATCCCCATTTCGATACCACAATGATGATAAAAACCTGGTTCATACACTCAAAAACCTGCATTTCTGCTTCTCTTTATTCAGTCAGATTGCCGCAAAGTTGGCAGTTAGCAGCTTTTTACCCCAGATGCCCTTCCAGGAGTGAACAATGGCTGATCTTGCCACCGTCACTACATGCGTATGTTCTAGTTATCTTAGTTGCATCACCTGTGTTGCTAATGACTACAAGTGTTGAAGCGCTAGTGATATGTTTACATTTATGGCCTTCTCTCTGTCCAGTGTTATGTAATTGTCTCCCACACACACTGTCCTTTGTCCACGGTCTGGGTCAGCTGTCACATCCAATCAACGTCAACTTTACAAGCTGCCGTGGCCAATGAGAGGCCCCCGTGTTTGAGGCCTCTCTCTTTGTGATCGGTGTTAAACGACACCAGGGTCAAAGCATGCGCAATGTCACGTTTTAGCGTTACAAATGGATTAATGCGGTTTTTACGATTGTCATTAACGACTGGACACAACTATTCACTAGATTCGTTAGATTAACTGTGTGGTTTTGAAATACCATCATTTCCTCCACAAACAACAAAATCAATTATTCTGGACTTGTTTAAAATGAGAACTCTGAACCAAATCCTTTTATTAAAACATACATTGCAAATCATAGTTAGATATTTTCTCAAATCCTTCAGCCGTACTATCGTCATGACAGGCAGGTAACTCCACCAGGCCAAATTATAGGTCAGATCTGTGGACAGACGAGCCTGTTCATAGTAAGAATGTGTTTTATTGTATATTTTCTTTAAATGCGGAGAAAGAAAAATAGTTTGCAACAGGCCAAAAAAGATAAGTAAATAAAAAAACAGTGTGATTTAATCTCCTTAAATGGGTTCTTCCTGACATGGGTGAGTATGTAGGTGGAGTGTTGTGGGGGCAGCCTCCTGGCATCTCTGTCACCCCAAAACAATCACCCACACTCTCAGTCTGCACCCTCCACACGTACCCCGCTACACGTGACGCTGTCCCCACACAGGAGGGGCCGTGGTGGGGCTGGGACTGACCCCAATTACCCCTGTCTCCCTGCCCACACACACACACACAGACAGATACACACACATCTCCTGTTTCTGTCTGCGAGGACCAGTGCTAAGAAAACTCTGATTACTGACTGCGTATTACTCCTTCTAAAAGTAACTTTATCTCAAAAGTAATTTGATTACTTACACAGTTCTGTGGATTACACACATTTTTGGTAGGGAAAAAAGTAACTAAAAATCACCTACTTGTCTCTATGGAGATCTTATTGCTTTGCCAGAGTAAATTAAAACAGTTTTAATTAAGTCACAGCTCATATCAAAGTGTATTATGTAATTAAAGTGTGTCTGCGGTATATATTAAGGTACACTTTATTGTCCCAGTTGGGAAATTTGTCCTTTGCATTTGACCCATCCTTCAATGCCACTGGGGCAACCTGTCAGGAGCAGTGCAGCTCCCAGGGTCCCATCTTCAGATCTTGAACTACTCTTGGTCAGGGCTGCCTCAACTGCATGTTTTGGGTTGATGGGAGAAATTGGTGTATACAAAATGTCTGTGGAGGCCATGAGACTTAAGGATAGTAGTAGAGACATGTAGCTTCAGTATTTGAATGGGCTCTAGAAACAAGACAATAACATGAAAAGCTTAGTGTCCCTCATAGACTGTGTAGAGTGTCTCCATTTGAGTTTTTCACTTTCCTATTGTTTTCGTATCATCTTTGTATTTAGGCATCTCAGGACAGATCGCGTCATGTAATCACATTGAGGTTTACTCGCAGTGTGAACTCTAATGTGTATCTAATGTGATGTGAAGCAATATTTTTGGCGTACTACACTGTTGTCTTGAAAGTCCCCAGTAAAAGCAGCTCTTCAGGCCAGAATGAGACAACAATGCGCTCTCTGTTTATAATTATAGTGAAGTGTGTTTATCATGCTCTGTCAGCATGCTAGTTGTTGTTAGTATTACCGTGACGGAAAAACTCAACTCTAGTCTCTGAGAGTTGTGAAAAGTGCTTAAAAACTCATTGTGGTGAATAATTAGGATGTTCATAATGCATAAGGTAAGTGAGGAGTAACTTTGGACCACTGTTTTTTCACATATTTAAGACAGTAAAAATCAGGTACGGTGCCTTTAAATGTCCCTAGGGGGAAATTTGTCTTCTGCATTTGACCCATCCTATCTGAAACAGTGGTCTGAACCATAGCTGGAGGATTTTGACTTGTTCTGTATGTTTTGGGTTTACAAAGGAGTTAGGATAAAATGATATGATACAATGTCCAGGCTGATTTGTATAACAGAAGTGCTTTGGGACTGCTGCAGAGATTAGCCTCAGGACAACCCCACTCTTAAAGCCAGAACTCATTATAACACTGTCACTTCAATAAACAGCGGCTTCAAATATGCCCATAATGAAACGCAACAAGGACTGAATGATTTGGGAGAAATATCTAATTGTGATTTTTCTGACAAGCATTGTGAGTGACAAAAAGACTGAAATTTGAACTGACAAACTAATCCAAAAATCACATTTCAGAACATGTTTGCACAGATCTAAACTACAGGGTTAGCAGTTTTTATGCAGAATAAGACAGAAGATTTGGGGTTTTTTTTGGAGGAAATTATGGTACTTAAAGGCACTGTACTAAATTTTTGTCCATGTAATTGAGCAAAAGTACAGATATATTGCATAAGCAGCTCTTGAGGTCAAAATAAGTCCACTGTGTACTGTCTGCATCTAATGATAAAACGTTTTATTGTCCGAGAATCAGAAAGTGTACTGTTAGAATGCTAGTTGTTACTGCGATGGCAAAACTCTGTTTTGGCCTTTGAAAAAGCGCTTACAGTGGGGCAAAAAAGTATTTA